>QGOG01007164.1:0-18902 GCA_003313185.1 Collybia sp. MG36 | reverse complement strand
CGGAGTTGGTCACACACCGTTACATGGCTGCTAATGTGACATGGTGACATTGCCCAACCCCAATGATACATCACACAATTCACGGCCACTAGCAAATGCATCCTACATCATCAATACGTCTGCCTTGTATTTTGGGACTGGCGTCCGGACGGCGTGAAATTTGTGGGCCACACTTCCAGACACGCCTGGCGCTCCACTTAACTCTCGTGCCAAGCACCGCCCACCAATCGTACAATCCCAGGCTGGAACGCAGGAGTCTGAGGACCTCCAATGCGTCGGCGATGTTGCGCGCTACGTGCCTCGGGAGACGGCGGACATACTGCCATGTCTCCCTGCCAGGAGCGACGACTTGTAGCCCTCCGAGGCGGTGATGAGGAAACGAGGGTAGGCCAAAGTCCGTGTGTGCCGAGGAGAGTTTCAGGTCAGCGCTACAGCTAGAGTGGAGGGAAGCACCAGATGCACCGGACCTCATCCTCAGGGTGCATCTGCGCGAGGGTGTGCGAGGGGAGCCTGAGCCGGTCGTTGGACATGTTTATCAGTGTGTTGGTGATGTCAATGGACTTGCAAACGAAGGGAGTAACGAAGGGGGACAAGGCCGGGGCAGGCGCGGCGTACCACACGGGGCTAGGCGAAGACGTTATCCTTGAATCCAGTGTTAAATGTTGAGCGGCGAGGGATTGACTATGTTTCGGGCGCCCACTGTGACAGAGGAGGGTTTGAAATTGTGGAGTTTATAAGAGGTTGTTTGGTGGGTCAAAAACATATATAATCATGGATTGAGATCTCGTATGTAAGTACGCTGTACTCTACTAGATGGGTGGAGGATACGCACAGTACCACTCGTTAGGCATGCAGCTCAGACTCCACCGCCCATCACATCCACACCCTCTCACGCGATTCCGCTCGGGAAGCATCCCGGCAGATTGGACACATTCCCCAAAAATTGTTCGGACACATTTGTGATGAGCGCCAATAGCTAGGACCGGGGGGGTGCTGGGTTCCCTTGAGCATATAACTTTTTGGCGTCCACTTTGCACGATGGAGGGTTTAGAATTGTTCAAATATCTCGCTGAAGGATGTTATAAAGGGCTGATAATTTTTTTGAGTGATGAGATTGGGGCCTGTTCAATAACTGCGACTCACTTTAATATTGCAGTATAAGTACACAGGCTTACATTATAGCTTCTGGTAGACTTACGCCGTGATATGCTTTCTAGCCCGCGAGGGGGAAGGGGAAGGTGGTCGGGACTTAGCGGGTTTCGCCCTTGCGAAGGGGCTCGTCAGACACCAGACCCTGGCAGAGCGATGTATCACTCCAGTACAATGGCAATCTAGCCTCGATGCATCGTTTGCTTTCACGACAATTCACCCCGATACATCACTCACTGGCACCCCATGTAGCCCAATATATTCGCTTGCGGCGCACTATTCGTCAGCATCCCTAAAACGAATTCGTCGGGTGCGCGCATCCGGACGAAAAATCTGGACCTACATTCTACATGAACTATGATTTCCTGGAAAAACAAATATAATATATTCTCACAGATACTTGCGGCGCCCACATGCCCCCCATTGGCGGCCAGTCTACATAGCCATACTAAACAGCGCAGACGCGCCGCCGTCACGCCTGCTGATCCCGACGCTTGCTCATGATCCACCATCCTTGGCGAATCTGCGTCCGCCTGGATGGCACACATCCGTGGTGCTAGCTGTGGGTGGGAGGCTCGGACGCGTACAGGCTTTTCTGACCACTGGCACTTGGGCACTAGGGGCGCTCATTATTCTCGGCGCTCGCTCAGCATTTGCTCACCAATATGCTAACCAAACTTGCCCCTAGCCTGTCCACCGCCAGGTTCGTTGCCACAATATTTGAGCTGTACCGCCTCCCGACCCCTGCAGATGCCGGCTTCAACATCTGATGAATGTTGCTGGAGACCCCGCGAGCATTTTTCTGTCGCCAGATAATGTTCGGTCTCAAGCTAGCATTGGATATACTTACAAGGATAGTATGTTGCGTAGCCCAAGCGTGGAAGAGCATAATGCTATTGTTCGACGATGCAGTGAGGCTTGAGTGCGAGCGACATCAACATCGGCCACGTGACACATGTGGTAGGTCTCTAGATAATGATTGAGATCTGTAACCCACGGCCCATTGGGACTCGGAGTGGAATAATGATTAAAAAAATAATGTGAGGCTAAAAAACAGTCCAGGCGATCCTCGATAGCTCCAGCGAGGCAGATCGGCATAAGTGGAACCTGTGAGACGCAAAACGAGTAAAAGTCAGACACACCGCCAGCCAACGTTGGCATTGCAGTTGTAAATACAACAACACTGGCATGAAAAAAGTGCGTGTACTGGGCTCAACCATTATACATCGCAACATAAAACCCACGATTACGAGTGTGATGCGACAGACCCTTTGTTTCAAGGAGAACTACAGAAAACTCGCCACGGAGCAGCTGCGCATGCAGTGTGCGCAACATTGCAGCCCCACTGCCAGGATTGGCTGATATTTACTGATGGCTCAGTGGCTCAAATTTCAATGCTGTACCTATACTTCGCGCCCCACGGAGGATATGCCGGCTAGCTAGATAGCTATACTATGTAGTTGCCATCTCAGTCATGATCAATGTGTGTGTGTGTGTTTTTTTTTTTTTTCCGGTGGCTGCCAGTGGGAAGACCTACAGGATCAGGTGTCCGACGAGAACCTGAAGGAACGCTAACCCACTGCAGCGACTTGTTTCGCAGATGGAATAGCGCGCACAACAGGGCTATTCGTGGCAGCATCTTATTTTATAAATGAAACAAAACAAATGTATGTTATAACGGTCACTACTATTGACGTCTTCAAGACGCTGCCCAAAATAAACCTGGGGAGTGCTTGAAATGGACTAATTATTGATGGGGAGAATCACCCACCCGATTCCAGAATCCAGACCAATTGGGCGAATGCGCAATTGAAGGCGGAAGGGTTCCGTGCGCAAAAAAGAAGCCAGCATGTAGCGTGGTGAGGCATTCCCAAAATTCGTGATGCATCAGCCCCAATTGCCGTGAAAATAAACGATGCATCGGGGCTGAATTGCCACTGTGGCAAAGCGATGCATCATTATGACATGATTGCCTGCGTCAGAGGGCTTACACCTGAGACAAGGGGCAATTTTTGCACTGAACATAGTCATCATAAAACCCGCGCAGAATTCAGAAACTTAATTACCATGGTTATTATCATACAAACCCAACACAAAACTCTAAAATTTTTTGAGGATGTTGACCCGAATAATTGTCAATCAATGTTTCGCTGTTATTGTTTGAATTTTTCTCACGCTCACATCCTGGAGGGCAGCTCTGATTGGCCACTAATGAATCTGCATGTGGATAATTGTCTAAGTATGTGAGACAAATCTAGTTTGGCCATTGTCAGGGTTCAAATTCTTGAACATATTTAGAATTTTCCCAGGAATGTGAACGGCAACAACAGTGATGATTAAGTTTGTAAATGTTTGATGGGTTTTATCATGACTTTTTTCGGGGGAAAGATTACAGTGTGACAGTATTGAACTACCTAACATAGATTTCTGAGGGGGAGTATGAGCCAATCATGGCTTGCTGACGCTATGTCAGGACCCCGAGCAGGTAGGTGTTATAGGGGGGCTGGAACTGGGACTGTGCCCACAAGGGGACCTCTGTGCATGACGAGAGGCCGATCCACGGCACGATCGCTATGATCGCGGCCTGTGTGTCCATCTGCCTGTACGTATCCCGTTAAGGCAATGTGACTAAGCGATCAGATCGGCCGTCTCCGAGGATAAGGCGATAAGATACGCAAAGTACCTTGCCTTGGGATTGAACCAAGGCGTGCAGAGAGCGGTGTGAACAGTGAGAGGTGGCGAAGGACTAGCATCTCGCCTGCAAGAGAGGCGGCGGGGGCGAGGATGCGGGCAGACGGCGTACCAGTTATCACAAATATGCGATGTTCATCGTTCACGTTTACTAGCCATCTTTCGCAATCTGGTGGGCGTTGTGACTCTTGTGAGTGCCAAAATTTGAACTTCAAGTTGAATGCGCGATCCATTGATCACGTGCAGGCGTTGTTTGGCTCTCGTCGACAATTTTATTTACAAAGGATATTGCCTGTTTGTGCTCCGCCACTCCGCGAGTGAGCTATGTACGCGAAGTTTATGTCGGCAATTTCCTCTTCTTCCTCTTTGAAGAATTCCTCGCCTTCTCCTGGTCCGTCATCACCGTCCCTGATGCCTTCACAAGCCGCGGCCCGTAGAGTCGCGACCAATCACTCCGGCACAAACACCTGGGCGGCCGCCTTGTGCTCTCCTCTCAGGCCCGCTCTCAACTCCAGTATTATCCCACCCCTGGATTCCTATATCCTCCTGGTGATATCTGGCGAGAATGTCTGTGATTCTCGCTCATTCAAGATCTGCGCTGGGGTCGAGAGCCCATAAAGATCCAACACGGACGACGATTCCTGAAACTGGAGCGGCTCGGGTTGACTGGGCTGTTGTTCTATGAGATTCCGATTTGTGAGGATAGTACCTGCGACCACACAACCTGCAAGGCCTCGCCTCTGGATCTGGGCATGGACATGGACCGTATGTACATCCCCGCTGGCTAACGCGTGGTTGGTGTACTTCCCGAGCCACACGTGTACATCCTTTGTTGTGAGCACAGATCCTATATTCTCGCATCAAGATGCTCAACAATAACGTACCTAGCTAGGACATCCCTCCTTCACGACCAACCAGGGATGCGCCCCGTCTCCACCCACAAGTGCCTGTGTGTGTGAATGTTTCATCGCTACACAGACATCAAATGATGCTTCCGAATGAATCTCCCCTTCGAAACATGCAGTGCAAAATTAGCATCAGGACCGCCCGACGTCACAGAGTATGATATCGGTGATCGATATGCGCATATACTACTATGATATAGTACAGACTCCCCACGCATACGCTCACTTCTCTTCACAAACACCTTTCTCTGAGCGCGGTGACAGTACTCACCGGTGTCAGTTAGGGCAGCCCGAGCAGGTCCAACTCAATTCTTGGCTTGGACGCTGGCTTGCTCTTCATCGTTCCCAATTGTGCTTGTCGATCCCGGGTGCCGCACGACGAACCGAGTGCTGAGTACTGATGAATCCAACGCCTTCCCATTCGCCACCCGCACAATCAGCAGATAGCCTGCTATTTGCTTCCTCGCCCGAGTCAGTTCGGTCATCCAAGTAGGGGCGGAGGAGACACACCTGCATGGATCTCGATACGCTCACAAACGCACCGGCGATCGGGGCGCCCACTCCCGTGATGATCAGGCAGGGTGCGCCGACGATGGAGTAGAAGAAGCAAGACTCGATGAGGATCGTGATCAGAGATGTGTAGTCCATCGCATGTGCGTGTATATCGTTTTTCCGCACGAAGCGCCGGTGCGCAATGAGGCGGATGAGGATGAGGGCAGTGAGGATGACGTTGGTGCCGAACATGAGGGCATAGTAGGTGAGGGCCCAAGATGCGGATCCCGCTCCCGCAACTTCAGACGAGAAATCAAGGATGGCACCAGCGAGGGAGGCCAGGAGCATAAGAAAGGGCAAGACGACGACTGCGTATGCCGCGTGTCGGCCGACTGAATGCCACACAACCCAGCAACGCCATATCTAGAATCTGGATCGTAAACGAGGACGGCACCGCCGGACGTCACATACCATGAAGAGCTCAGACAGGAAGAGCAGTGCGACGCTCGCGCCCTGGTTCACCATACTCGATGTCCCTCCGATGCTCGCCATGTAGTACTCCCATGGTCCCCCGGGAGAGTTCCTGTTGTCTATGAACACCAGCTGTATGCGGTGCGCCTGCGCCACCTGCTCGACGGTTGATATGAGGAACAGGATTGTTGTGTAGACCAGCATAAACATATTTATCCGTCGCGCCCTGCGTTGATTCCAGAGATAGCGGGCGCATATGAAGTACAAGACTCCCTGGGCACCTGGTGATGTAGGTTAGAATAGATGATGAGGGGACGGAGGAAGGCATACCATATCCGATGCCAGATATGAAGTCGGTGGCGAGTAGGTATCGCTCAAGGGTGGCTGGGGACGAAGATTCCTGTGGTCTAGAGTATGATTCCATGAGTGATGTTGCGAAACGCTTCTAGGATTCCCCTTTATACAAATGGTAGCTCACATCAAGGGACGACCAACAACCACGACTGCTACGAAACACTACCAGGGCATCGCACCGTCCGTCTGTGGGTGCTCCAAGTCTATGTATGTCCATGGTTCTGCAGCGCCTGTCGGCTCACAACCGCTTTCCCTTGATGCAAAAGCGGACGGGAAAGATAGGTATGGAAGTCAATTGTTTCATCTATTTGCAGATTCGGACATTACATATAGCGCACTAGAAAGTAGTGGAATGACGACGATGGCAGAGTCATGATTAGTTATCTCCGACTCCGCCGCATCAGCTGCCCGCGATTATTCAGTCCGGTCGACATTATGGCAGCGGCAGTGAGGCTTGAAGTTTGTCGATTTTGAAACTGGCGGTTCAAACTGCGGCCTTTTAATCACACTTTGAAATACCATCCAAATTGTGCAATATATTGCCATTGGGTAATCGTCAACCGGAGACCGGGGGGTGTGCGGTCAGTATTCGCGAGCACCTGCGGGGGCACGCTATCGGCCGGGTGTGCAACATATACCTACAACTGCCGTGACATTTATTTTTACCCAGACCCAGATTTTGTCGGGGTACGCCACGATTATTCAATGTGTTCCGGGGACGCTGACAAAAAAAGCACTGGAGCTTACTGATGCTAGGGTGGAATTGATGGGTGAGCGATAGATGAAAGCAAACGATGCAACAGAGCTGAACTGCCATTGGACTGAAGTGATACATCACTCTGCACCTGGTGATTTGAATACTTCACTAAGGTGGTGCACCTACGAAATAAAAATAAACATATACTCCCATTTGCTTATCCCAGGCCAGTGCAATGGCGAAGTTGCGAAGACACTGCAAAGATTGGGCGAAACAGAGAATCTGGGTTTCGGAAAACCCAGATAGTCCAGCCTGTCTGTCCGGCCATAGGGGTTTCGTCACAGCATCAACAACCGCGACGATGGCTCATTGCATAATATTTATCCACCTTCTCCTTGTCATTCTCCCCCATCTCAATCATAAATAATAAGCCGTGGATCTCTGACGACAACAGTGCTCCGTTGCTCTCAGAGAGAAACGAGGCCAGAGGGCACGATCGCTCTCAGAAACAGCAACAACGCACCACGGTTCCTGGGCAACAGCGACTCCTTGCGGCTCATGGCGACAGTCATGCGCCGTGATGAAAACGATAAGCCCCCGGGGATGACCACAACAACAACCATGATACACAAAGACGCCGCCGCCGCACGGGAGGCCGCACATGAAAACAATGATTTCCCCACTCACCCCAGCAGTCTCGGCCATCATGTGCACGATATCACAGGCGCAGCCTCCCGTCTCATCCTAGTCATTGAGACCTAGACCTCCATTTGTGATTCACCTGGTGACTCGAATACTTCGTTAAATTGATGTACGCAGGACTCGGGGTTCAGTGTGGGATCATTACCACCGGTGGCTCGGGATGGCCTCAGCTACTTTTCCCGCCCCCACAGAGGTCCGATATGAACATGGCTTTGCGTGCAGATGCAATGGTGCAAGTGTTTTAATTCACGAGAGGGACAGCAGGGGTGGGCGTGCGGTGAGCAGATGGTGTCCGTCCAAAATTATATTTGCGAGTGCCAGCCAGGATTTATTGACTTGTGTTTGCAATGCACGGAATTTCCGTTTTGGGGCAATATGTTGGAGTGCGAGGACCACCTCTTCCTAGTCCGTCACACCCACCACCTCTATTTGTACCTTGACACTAAGTTGAGATATCGTCGTGATCAACCACACACGCCCTATTTGCCGCTCACAATGGATTCTCTCAGGTTCACCCCCCCTTACAAAGTCTTTCCTCGTCACAGGTACCTTCACAGGCTGCGCCTGCATCGTCGCCCGTCTCATCCATCGGTGCCCCCACAATGTTGCGCTACGCATGAACACATTGGTGTGAGGGCCGATTATGCCTTCTCCCACCATGACCGGAGGTTTGCTGCATCCAGATTGGCCATGAACGTTGAACGCCCTTATCCCTACTCATGATGGATTCTTCGTCAGCACGCATACTTTCGACCCACGAGCACCAGCTGTTCACTGGTGTTGTACTAGTAGGAGCTATCGCTCGGGGCTGGGGTTGGCCCGAAAACTTCTACGAAATAAGAATAATACGGTATATCTCTCACACCTTGGCAACGATCATCTCGAGGGACACCGGATAGGACGAGGATGAATAAACTTCGTCCGAAGATCTTCCGTGAGGTGTGAGCATCAAGCTCCCGATAGCTCATATTTTTCGGGGGCATTGAAGAGGCATCGAACTCGAGGGCGGTTGTAGATGGTGACATGTGAGCATGCTCCTTGAAAAGGCCATACACAGGGCGCCGTGGAGAGCTATTTTGAGTCGTCTAGTTTGTTGCTTCTCTCGAGCTTTACGGTTTGTATCTGTCCCGACTTCATCAAGATCCTGCCCTGGGGCTAAGGCGGGCGCACAAGATGCTACAAAATGGTAGTTCTGCGGGGATCTGAGCCTGGTATACTGGTATGAATTCGGACTGAAAAGTTGGGTCACGATAGAGTGCGGGGCAGCCGCTCCAGGTGATCATGGGACCGGGCCATCTTAGAGCGTGCATTGCGCAACTCAGGTGCCACCGCCCATACCATCCATGCCATCTTGCATAATTCCGCTCGGAGAGCAACCCAGCGGATGCAAGTTAGGCCTCTTCGGTGGTGTGTGTTCCCCGAAATTGCGTCATGTGACAATAGGAATGATGACTTGACCCTTTTGCCTCTTCTCCTTATCCAAAACGCTCGAATATATTGCACGCAACGCCCGATCAGAACGTGGCGCGGAGCGGACGTAGTCACTAGGTTATGACATCGACTTGGAAGAATCTGACGATAATTCAGTCAGTGTTTGCATGATCGTCTTGACATTTGATTCAGATCTGCGCAGGTCCGAGCCGGCTGTATTGTGCATGTGCATGATCACCCATTATTTTGATTGTGATGATGGCCGGAGTGGCTTGGTGCGAGAATACCCATATGGCCTTCAGAGGGTTTCTAACCTCCAATTGAATCCCAAAGGTTTATATGCCTACGCACGGCTGAATGTGTGGTCCAACCATCAGCATGTTTTCAAGTATTGCGGAAATATTTCTAACGGTGCGAGGTTTCACTTTCCAACAGCGAGCGAACGACACCCTGTCTCTCACGGATCCCCCTCCAAGCACAATTATCTTTGACTTAGGCGACGTCCTATTTACATGGTCATTACCACCCGCTTTACTGCCCTCTACCATCAGCCCCGATCTACTCCGGGGAATCCTGAATTCCCCATCCTGGCACGAATATGAGAAGGGAAACATCTCCGAACAAGCCGCGTACAATGTCTTGTCCGAGGAGTCCAGTGTACCAGCTGGAGACATCAGAGACGCATTTCGAGTTGCTCGCTCGACCCTCGAGAGTCATCCGGACATGGTCGGAATCATCCGCGAGCTCAAGGGGCTGGGCTTCAAGCTCTATATCATGTCGAACATATCGGCCCCGGATTATGAGTACCTACGAAACAATGTATCCATGGATTGGACGCTGTTCGACGGCGTCTTCATTTCGTATGTTCTCCTCCCAAGCCACCCCTTCCCATTGATGGCAATAACACTGTTTCTTGTGTAGCGCGGAGGTCCGGTCACGGAAGCCAGAGATTGGATTCTTCAAACATGTTCTGTCGGATATTAGGACAGAGCCCCATCGTGTGCTCTTCGTCGACGACAAGTTCGACAATGTCTTGAGCGCCCGCTCAACGGGCATGAACGGAATCGTCCACTCCAGTGCTGCGGAAACGATCCGACAGCTCTCGAATCTATGTTTGAGCCCTGTCACTCGCGCGCAGTCATGGCTCCAGCTGAACAAGGGGAAAATGCGCTCCATTACATCCACGGGGTGTATTTTGGACGAAGTGGGTCATTATTACCGGTATGAGAAGCTATGACTGACCGTCGCCTGAACAGAATTTTTCCCCCTTGATGATCGTTGAAGTGACAGGCGATCATTCTCTGACCGGGCCAATCAACGTGGTTGGTCAAATGAACTTTTTTGTTGGTGAGTTACCTATTTTGTTCGAATTCGGATCCTAAAGGCTAAAACCACGTCGAAGGTGCTGCAATGATGACCACTGATGTGTTCCCGTGAGCCTCCCTACTGCCTTCTTCTGGTGCGTGACCTTGAACGGCCCTAGAAATGATCTCGATACCACTTCGATTGGATTACTAAGTTCCTGCGCCACCGTTGACAGTGCGACTGCACATCAGATTATGGACGAAATGCTTCAATTCAGAAATCAAGATGGTATCCTACAAGTCTACTTTGATCGCCTGCGCACTCGTATTGGTAAGTAGCCACCCAATCTTTCGCGGGCTACAATTCACTTGTTCACCAGATCCAATTGTCTGCGCAAATGCTCTAACACTCTTCCATCACTTTGGCCGAGGCCGTCAACTCAAGGAGACATTTTCCTGGGTGCGAGATGTTCTTCGTCATAGAGCTTACACAGACGGGACCCGCTACTACGCTACGGCGGAGGCATTCCTCTTCTTCCTAGGCCGCCTAATCAATGAGTCAGTGGAGGTGCGTCGGAGGATCGGTGCACTTTTTGAGAGCCGCCTGAAGGAGCACTTCAGCTTGCCGGGAGATCCGCTGGCCCTGGCCATGCGCCTCCTTGCTGCTGCTTATGTGGATCCAAGTTTACGACTTCTACGAACTGGACCCGCGTGCCTGGATGCTTACCGCTTACAGCAATTACAGAGCACTGATGGATCTTGGGCAGGGGGGTGGCTTTATAAGTACGGGAGTAGTGGTATCATGATTCAGAATCATGGGTTGACAACGGCTTTGGGGCTCAAGGCGTTGGCTGTGTGGTCTGAAGGGAGAAGCAGGCGTAACTTGAACCGCTAATGCTTATCTTCTGTTGTGGCAGCCCGCTCGATTAGATACGGCAATCAATATTTTTTACATGTAGCCAAGACTGATATTGATCTTGGACGCACCACTAACTAAATACATGATTCAACGTGCCAATTGCTTCATCTAACCTAATTCCTGGCTTAAATGCCGGCGCCTTGCTCTTCGTCGCTCATATTCGCGTCACTCATAGATGCCGCCACGAACTTACTACTACTCAGTGCTGACGCATCCAGCGCCCTGCCATTCGCGAGGCGTATAATGATCAGGTAACCCGATATTTGCTTTTTCACGCTCATCAGCCGATGCAAGCGGGGGGGGAGAGAGAGAAACGCACCTGCATAGATATTGCCGCGCTTACAAACGCACCGGAAACCGGGAGACCCACTCCAGTTACGATCAAGCAAGTGGCGCCAACGATGGAGTAAAGCGAGGAAGACTCGATGATTATTGTGATCAGAGATCTGTAATCCATTGCATGCGCGTGCATGAGGCTTTTTTTCACAAAGCGCCGGTGCGCAATGAGGCGGGCGAGGATAAGGACGGTGACGACGACGTTAGTGCTGAACCCGAGGGTATAGTAGGTAATGGTCCAAGCCGTTGTGTGTGCCCCTGCAATCACAGAGGCGGGATGTATGACAGCAAAAAAGTCGAGGATGGCGCTGATGAGGGAGGTGAGGATCATGAGAAGTGGGAAGAGGGCGACTACATAGGCCACGTATCGGCCGATGGAATGCCACACGACCCAGCAGCGCCACACCTAGCATCCGGATTGTAATTAAGCGCGGCAGCGGTAGACGTCACATACCATGAAGAGCTCGGACAGGACGATCAGCGCGACATCCGCGGCCTGACCCACGATGCTCAACGTCCCTCCAGCGCTCGCCAGGTAGTATCCCCACGGCCCCCCGGGGGAGTTCCTGTTATCTATGAACACCAGCTGCGTGCGGTGTGCTTGCGCCACTTGTGCAACGCTCGATATGAGGAAGAGGAGGGTTATGTAGGCCAGCATGAACATGTTTATGCGCCGTGCCTTGCGCTGATTCCAAAGGTAGCGGGTACATAGAAAATACAAGACTGCCTGTGCGCCTGGTGGTGTGGGTTTGAATAGGGGATGAGAGGAAGGAGGAAGGCACTGTACCATATCCGATACCATACATAAACTGAGTGGCGAGATAGTATCGCTCAAGGGTGACTTCGGACGGGGGTTCCTGTGGTCCAACGTATAATCCCATGACTGCCAGTGACTTTGCTTCTGGCGTAGTGTAGGGCTCATATTTATACAAATGGCTCAGAGGCAGACCTAAGAAAATATGAAAGTCAATCGTTTCATCTATTTGTAGGTTCGAGATCATACATGATGCGTCCTAGTGTGTTGGTAAACGGCCAGGGCAGATGCATCCTCATCATGTTCATCATGATATATCATCAAAGCATCTCCTCGTATTTTAAAACTGGCGGTCCGAACTGTAGGAACCACACGCCTGGTGCTCAATACGCAATCAAGTCCTCAGTGCCCTTCCCCGCCTTCCACGTCTCTGCACCTGTGTAATTATTGAACCTGCGATTCCTCACCCGGCGCTGATGCCACTCGCCCGCAGTCGATCCCGTATCAAGCCCCGCGTCTGGGGCATGCGCGATCAGCGTGCTCTGATCCGCGAGCGCCCGCAAGGGCACGCTATCGGCTGGTCGTGTAAAATACACTAGGGAAAAGCGTTCGAGGTGCGCCTGGGCGCCAGGCGGGGGACTGTGCAAGCGGGGATCAATTTCAAATCACGAAGTGGGCAAGGAGGCTGACACGACGCGATGGAGGTTGGAGCGCAGGATCCCCCCGCTGAGGATCTTCAATGCGTCACCGATGTTGCACACTGCGTGACCTGGGAGAGGGCGGACGTACTGCCACGTCTCTGCGCCAGGGACGAGGACCTGGAGTCCTCCGAGGCGGTTGTGGAGGAACGAGAGCGATCCAAAGTCTGTGTGTGCGCCGAGGAAGAATTTCAGGTCTGCGCCGCTATTGGGAGGCGCAGGGAAGCTTCGGATGCATCGTGCCTCGCTGCCGCTGTGCCCATCCTCGGGGTGCATCCGTGAGAGTGTGTCCGAGGGAAGCCCGAGTCGGTCGTTGAACACCTTGATCAAGGTGTTGGTGACATCAATGGACTTGCGCACAAAGGGGGCAACGACGGGGGCCATGGCACGGTGCACAGGCGCGGGGTAGGCACGATGTGCCACACGGGGCCAGGCGAGCGCGTCGTCCTTAGCGACGTTGATGAGCTCGTAATCATCGCGCTTCCCCGTGGCATCGATGGCATTGGCGCCGATGGCCTTGTATCTGCAGATATTGGGTGATTGAGTATAAGTGAGGGGTGATGAGAGGCGCACCCGAAGGAGGAGCCAGAGTCACCCTGCTCAAAGCGCATCTTCTCATCGAGGGGAAGGTCGAGCGTCTCCGCGCCGAGATCGAACATGGCCTCGACCTCTTCGCCTACCCCATGATTCTTCAAACTAGAATCTGGTCAAGAAGCAGGATAGTGGGGTGCATGGCACTTACTACCAGAAGCCAATCTTAGTGCCCGCTTCCCACAGACGCTCGATCTCTCCTCGGTCACCAGCCAAGATGAGCTGGTAGTCAATGATGAGGAGTGGGTGGGTGGGGACGTCGTCGGGGAATGGGGGAAGAACGAGGGAAGGCATGATATGGGTGTGAACTAGCTGGGTTGTTACATAGTGTCAGCTGGGTCAGGTGTCGTGGGTTTCGGTGAGAGAATGTTGTGGAGGAAGGCGGCTCAAGTTGGGGCGGCCCGGGTGAATTGTGAATATATTTCAATGGCCAGGGATAGATTTGATGAATTGCGATGAGCGCGCTCGAATCCAGTCTTGACCGTCGAGCAGCTAGGGGTTGGCTACGTTTCGGGCGCACACTGCATGTGGAACATTTTGCCAAGGTGGTCGGTGTATAAAATTTTTTGAATAACGGAATTACGTCACTACCGCCCACCTCTCTGCGTTCGACCATCAGTACTTCAGTTCCAATCTGCTGCGGGATATTGATCCTGGTACAAATACGAGAAGGGCAACACTCCAGAGCCCAAAGAAGCCTTGTACAATCTTGTCTGGAGGTTTCAACGTCCTAGTTGGAGACATCCGAGTCAGAGATGTTGCAGTGCGTTGCCATTCTGTTGGTGATCCAGCCATGGGGTCGGAATCATTCAGGAGCTCAAGGCGCTGGGGTTCAAGCTCAAGCTCTGTCATGTTGAACATATCGTCCCCAGATTATGGATTGGACATTATTTGATGGTGTCCTCACCCCCTCGACCCATCGCTTCTCCCGTAATAACAATGACACTGCTTATCTCGTAGCGCAGGGACTCGTTTGGGGCACCAAAGATTGGATTCTTCAGACATGTTTCAACAACAATCTGACAACTCTCAAATCTACACTTCAATCCTATCATTCGCACACAGTCATGGCTTTAGCTGAACAAGGGGATACCACGGGGTATATTTTAGACGAGGCGATTTATTACTGACCAGGATGAGAAATTGTGCCTGACCATCGCTCAAGCAAATCTTTTCCCCTTTGACGATCACTGATCATGAAGTGACAGGAGATCGTTCCCTGAGCGAACCAATCAACATCGTTGGTCAACTGAACTTCTTTGCTGGTGTACCTATTTTGTGAGAACCCGGATCCCAAAACCTCGCCGAAGGATGGTTGTGGACGTGGTCCTGTGAGTCTTCCTGTCACCCTCGACCTTTGAGGGTCTTATAATGATACCACGACGCATCACACTCACACACTAGAGTTTGATTCCCACCACGAGAGTGTGAAGGCCATGGTTATGATGAATATAGCAACGGAATTTGACCTATCAAACGGCACAAGGGGTGTCGCCGAAGACACTATCCTGGATCCCCGGGAGATGGTGGGAGAACCGGGCGCAAGAATCTTCATCATTTGAACTATCCTCTATCACGTCTCCATACTGCATGCGCACTCACAGGCACAATTCATATCCAGAGTTTGGTACGGGGCCATTTCTTCTCCTGGCTCGTCACCACCACCAATCCCTCCACGGGCCACACCCACGTCGTCACCCGTCTTACCTCCATCGATGCCTTCATGGGGTCAAGCTCCGTATGTACATCCTTCTCTGTGAGCTTCGAGTCTATATTCTTGCATGGTGACCTGGGTGCTGATATATTACGCTGTATTCAGATTGGCTATGTCACGAACGAGCTCATCTCCGTTCATTATTCTCTGTCAACGCACCTTCTTTCCACCCCGAGCCCCAACCGTTTACAGATGCCTCTGCTGCTGAGGGCCATCGCGCGAAGGCGGCCATGAATCACTCGGGGCATACCTTCGCCCGGAGGCTAAACTGTAGTCTGTCAGTGGGGATCTTTCCCGACACTTTGGCCCTGCTTGTCCAGAGTCATCCCTGGTGCTAGGGCGTGCGCTTCTCACGTCGGGGGACCCAGACGGCCCCGGAATCTGAATTGCACGGCGAAGGACCTTGAAATATGCGACAATCGGTGTGATTGGTTACTCCGATACCATAATCCATCCACCTTCAAGAAATCTGACTATCTCGCTATTGTCGCTGGGATATCGAATAATCGTCTGGTGGTTCTGAGGAGGGCTTGGCTTCCCTTCGCCTACCTGCCCAGTCACTATCGTAGCGTGGTCGTTATCTGTCGAAAGCCATGGTTTCAAAGAAGCCCTCTTGTTTGTTGGTAGATTTTTTCCCGCCCACTGGTTCTAGCCTGAACATTTCTACGAAATACTGCTGTCCAATTTCATGCCAAACGCGCTTCCTGTGACATACATCTATTAGAACAAATCTGTGAAATGTCTTCGCCGCTTGTGCTATAAATACATTTTCAACGACGCTTACTAATCTCAAAATCTCGACGCGCCTCACTCTGGTCCTCATCGTCCCTGGTATTCCAGCCGCTATGTCTCAAAGGGAATCCGACGAGGAGCTTCGAGAGCGTGTTTGGGCCTTATTATTCGACTACGCCATCAAACATCTAACCCGCGACTATGTGGAATTTACGAAAACTGCATGTTCACAGGTATGCCTCTCATACCACTGGTCACATCGTATTTTATTCATCTCATTGATACGACCAAGCTTTGCGACCTTACAGAAATCCCAACCACTGACCCCAATTCGTTGTACATTCCTGCTGACCCATATGACATTCTCTCTAACGTCTTCCATCTCGGAGAAATACCGCCTTACGAGGAAAAATTGAAATTGGAATCAATCCAGGAGACGACCGCATACATCAAATCCGCTTTAGGCCCTGCGTTGAAAGGCAGGCCCAAGTCTGAGCGGGTGTTATATCAGGATGAATGTGAGTATCCCAGGATCATGCCCGGTGCCTAAATGACGGAATAACCCTCAGATTTGGATGCACAACCCCAGCTTGAACCATTCTCCCCTATTTTGACTCTCAAGTCGATTCGCGCAACTCCGCGTTTGGGCACTTGCGTGTCGCAGCTCCCAAGTTCCCGCCAAGATTTGATCAAGGCTCATAGTATCAAGACAATCAACATCGAACCCTTCGAAGAATCAAAGATAAACCCAGATCAAATTTTGTGCGTGTTCTTCCCAGAAACTCAATTGCTCCATGACGCTTTTATGGTTTCAGAGCTGTGATGTGGAGCATGCCACCCGAAGACCACTCGGCGGTTCGATCCCTTTTTCAAGCAACTTCATCGCTTTCCCGCCCAGGACCAGGCTACAAGAACATTCATTTGGATATGAGTTGCTCCCCTCCAACGCCTCCACAAAGACTCGATTCCCCGTTCGTGCCGATATTCGCGAGAAAGGATTTACCAGGCTCGGGGCGCAAAAAAGACACCAAGCCTGATTCACTGAATGTTATGAGTGATTTTCCACTCGAATTACTACCCGCCGCCCCGATCCTGGAAGACGACGACATAAATTTCCACAACGAACATATGGTTATCGTCGATGGGTGGCGTGAGTGCTTCTCTATGGCATCGGTCCGCTCTGAATGCCCTTCAGATACAATCAATACCTCCTCACCTCCACGCCTGCCATCACCTACCTCGAGCCAAGAAGACGAGCTGATGGACCAACTATTCGAAAACTCGTCACCCAACACCGAGCTGCAGCCAACGGAACTCATCGAGGACTCAAAAATAGGTGCGCGGTTGACCTCCAACGCATACATATAATCTAAATTGTTCCAGATCCCACGCAAATTCCGCGAAGCAAGCAGCGGGGTAGTGGATCTGGAATATACACCCCCATCGGGGCCGAGAAAAAGTGCATCCCTGTATCCATGACCTCGTCTCATCTCGGCGCATTCTTGCTCCCATCTTTCCCCGCCCGCGAAGATGAGTCCCGGCTTCTGGTGCGCCCTCAGTCTCCGGAGAACTCTCTTTCCGTTGTTGGGCAGGCACCCTCGAGTCTGGGGTCACTGAGCATGTTGGAGGACGCCGCACTCGAAGCTGAAGTGAAAGGCTTGTACGGGACTTCAGATCTGCCAGACCTGAGAGATGTCATCATGAATGAGAGGCCAGACGCCCACACATTAATGGATGGTGCCGCTGATTTATACGTCTTTCATGGTCAGTTTACTCATAGTTATCATTATACGCAGTCCCGAGGCTGCCGCCGCCCAATGTCCACCCCCCGAACGAGGTATTCATACCGAAAAGCTTGACGGATTTCCTCACTCCTACTAAATCGTCCGATCCCAATTTGCTTCACCAATTCTTGGCGAAAGCCAAAGGAATGGCATCTCTCCGGGTGGCTCTCTTTTGGGTGTAAGCACAAGCCAACAGGCCCACCACTAGTACGCTGCTGATTTCTAGTGCTCCCCAGGCCATTCACGGCAACCTCCCAGTTGCCCAACCATGTCGAAATCGCCGGCGTATTCGACCCACCTTGCGCAGGCCCTGAGGAGAAGCTTCCTGTTCAAGAGCTACTTGAAAAATCTGGGGTGCTATCACCGGTGCTTGATGCCGAGCCGAAGGACCACTGGACCGACCGAGAGGTGGAGATGCGATGTGAAACTGGGTTCCACGACGATCCGCTTGGCTTTGGTATTATTTTGACTACGAGGGAACGTCAGCGGCTCGCCAGTCTGCGCAATGTCGACCCCAAGCTGGGCGACGCCAACGACAAGGCGGAGAGTGGCGCGGCTGCTGAAACCGGCTTCGATAACCGGCCCACTAAATGGCAGAGGCTAAGCAAACAGGACGCGTACGATGACTCTGGTGTGGTGCTCCTTGACGGTTCGTACAGCTCCCCGGACGTCGACGATGCTGCTGGGTCTGGGGTTCCTCTCATTAATCCTGACGGCGGCGGAGAACCATCCAGGAATTCTGCTAGGGATGACCCATTGGGCCTTGACTTGAAACGGCAGAGGCTAAGCACGCAGGATGCATTCGACGACTCTGGCATAGTGCTTGGTGATTTTCACGGCCCTCTGGGCGTAGAGAATGCTGGTGTATCTGGGTCTCATCTCATTGGTCATAACAACCGCGGACGATTCGAGAGTTTTGCCGAGAATGATCTGTTTGAGCTTGACTTTGAGCAAGACAAGGAAAACGTTCCCCCGTTTCAGTTAATGGATGAAAGCTCCGGCCATTATCTGGAGTACGACAACTCATATCCTGTGGTCGAAGGAGGCCAGCCAGGGAACACAGCCGAATATCAACTGGGTTATGGGGACGATTTCACTGCGCCTTGGGATCAAAATTATTCTGGACCTGGCGGGTTGGAAGACTGGTTCGAGTCAACCCCGTTCGAGCATGGGCAAGC
>QGOG01007143.1:0-12526 GCA_003313185.1 Collybia sp. MG36 | reverse complement strand
GGAGAGGGAGGGGTATAAAAAGAATGACAAGCGTTTGGGTATGGATGTGGAAGAACCGGGTGGCGGGGAGCAGGGTTCAGCGGTGAGCATAGATGATGCACCCATGGGTGTTGGAAGGAGAGGCAATTATTGCAACGAGGGGACTGATGAGGACGATGGAGATGGGGAGGATGAGAAGGAGGATGGGGATGAGGAGGATGAGGATGAGGGTGAGGAGGATGAGGCCCAAGGCCACGCCCGCGCCCTATTGACGCAGCCTCGCCCTCGGTCCGGCCGCAATTCTAGGCATTCCACCACGCACAGCTCCTTACCCTTCACGACACAAAAGCATATGCGCCAACGGATGCCCAAACCCACTCACCTAGCCACTGCTGCCCACTCTAGTTCCCGATCCCCGGCGCCTGCACGGCGGCAAAGCACTAGGCACAAAATGAGTGCTACCCGAGGCCCCGCACGTGCGCTAAAAACATTTCCAAAAGCATCACCCTCACCCGGAAGTAGTATTTTTCGTCCAATTGATCTTACTGTAAGGGAATCAACAGCCCGATTGACCCAGTATATTCACAACCACTCAACAGCTGGGCGAGCCGACACTCAAACATCTGGAGACTCCTCAGGTAAGGGCTGGCCGCTGGCCGCTAAGCACTTCCAGCATCGATTAACCTCGTTTGATAGAAGCATGCGGGGCCAGTCTGTTCCGTTTTTGCACCCGGTGGTGATGAGGTCAAGTTCTGCCCCACAGCACATGTGCGTTATTTTTCAGGCATAGGGCTTGGGCAATTGTTGAGCACTTGGTCCCCTTCGTATCAGAGCAAGGCCGGGCTCAAGAAATTTCTCCGCATTCTTGATGCGGTTAAAAGTGGGTATGTGGATGGCAAGCCGCCCCATATCTTGCGGCCGGAAGCCTCAATCTTTGCGATAAAA
Organism: Collybia sp. MG36; assembly: GCA_003313185.1. Taxonomy (NCBI): domain Eukaryota; kingdom Fungi; phylum Basidiomycota; class Agaricomycetes; order Agaricales; family Clitocybaceae; genus Collybia; species Collybia sp. MG36. The sequence goes on along the minus strand of QGOG01007143.1, from coordinate 11,602 downwards.
TGCAAGGGGGAGTTCGATCGGTTACCCAGCCATGTCGTTCTGGAAACCTTGCGCAAGAGGCATATTGTGATCACCCCGGACGATTCTACAAAGGGTTCTCCAGGAACCTTTGACCTAGACTCTCTGAGCGAGTTGCGCCTCCTGACAAGGGTGGGCACAGTCCAAGGTGGGCACACCGTTTTGCCTGATCCCCATGGTATGAATCCCAGCATTAGATCAGTCGATTGAACCCACTGGTGGGGACTATAACCGTCGAAACATGGAGGGAACCCTGCTGCAGGTGTTTCATTGCGCATCCATGCCTTCAAACACGGGGAAAATCCTCAATGTCCTGGACTGCCCGATGGGCCAAAGTGCCGACTTGATGCGCAAAAGCTTCACCACCGATCTGCAAGCGTGGTGGGTGACAAATGGGCTTCCTGAGCGTGACGCAAAGGCAATGTTGCCAAGCAACGACATCCGGTGGGGTTTGGCAGCCACCTCGGGGGCCCTGCATTGGTTTCATGTCGATTCGGATGGATTCGGCACCTTCATCGATGTTCAGGCCGGGGGGAAGCTCTGGATTGTCGCTAAGCCGAAGACCGGCTGCCCAAGCGACTTTGCAAGAATAGATTCCTTGCTCCCGCCAAAATTCAACTTTGATGACCCCTGCGTTGGCCAGTGGGACCTCGAAGCGGTCTTTCTCCAGCCCGGCACACGGCTGTAAGCGCCCGCTTGCCAACCCCTGGCTGGGCATATACTGAAGCATCCCTTTAGAATAATGCGGCCCAATACCCCTCATGCTGTATACACTCACGGTCATGCAATCTGCCATGGGGGGCATTTTTATGCCACAAGCTGCCTACAAGACACCTTGTACAGTCTAATTCATAGCTTTGTAGCAGGGTCCTTGGTGACAAATACCGAGCACCGCACGTCAAGACTTCTCCTTCGGCGCATGGTAGAATTCTATCACCATGCCCATACAAACCCAGAGGTTGGTAACCCGGGCCATCCAGGTTTGTCCCACACTGGTCATAACCAATGCCCCACTGATCGATTCTTGACACACGCGCAGAAAGATATATTGACCATATGCTGCCCCTTACCACAAGCAGCAGTGTCCTGGATTTGTTTGCAATTTGCATTCTCACTGAGCTGTCCGAAATCCTCAGCCTCGAAACATACGAACCCACCGGAATGTGTCAGCATGAAAGAATGAGCTTTGTCGAGGCCCGTCGCCGCTCACGGGACCTTCTTGACTGGTTCTTCTCAGAGCATGAGCTGGTCCGCTTTTCCACTGCCCTCGACGGGTATAAGGATGTGTATTGGCGCTTCCTTGCGAGGGTGGTCAGGGGCCTGGTTCAATATAAGGAGCGCGCAAGGGGCCAGGTGCTGGACACGGTGGAGGGTTGCACAGTAGCTGCAGTGAAGGAGCGGGTGGAGCGATGCTTCGAGGGGGTGGAAGATTACCACACTGCTGCATTGCACTGGGCTGGGAGGGATATTACCTCCTTGGCTTGGCCGGATGATCGTGACCACTCCTTTGAAGTCCAGCGGCGGTCTTTCCCGGGGGACAGAAACCGTAGGCCTCTCCGTTTTTGTGCAATTGAAAGGGTGCTGATACCCGAACAGCTGTGACTGATGGCTCAACCGCTAGCGACCGGAGGTACGAGCGTGAACTCCAGCTTGAATGAGGTTGCCCGTTGACACCCCTCACCCCCGTGGTAATCCCCCCAGCTACCGCTACCTATACTGTTACCATTACTATTTGCCTGCTTTACTGGGTCGCCGTTTGCATAAGCCAACCCGCCCTAGGAGATTCCTACGTCGCTGTATTCATCATATCAATCCTTTTGAGCCCCATGCTCTTGGCTGGTTAAAGAATCTCGAAAAATGGCTCACATTGAATAGCTCAGAGCAGGGGCGGAGGGCCCCGCCTATTCAGACCCAGTACCTATCAATTCGAGAACTTTCAGCGAAGCTCCAGAACCCCTGAGGAGTCACTCAAGCCGCTTGAGTGTGAGGGCCAGGCAGTCGCGTCATAATGTTTTGCTTTGGTACGGTGGAAATTCAGCTGCAACGCATCGTTGGTTTTCGCGGCAATTGGGGCCGATGCAGACGTATTATGAATTTTAGGAACGCCCCAGCACGCTAGCTCCTTTTTGTGCACAGGCCTATTCGCGGCTGCAGACTCGCCCATTGGTTTATGACTGACTGGGGCTTCTCAACAAAGGATCCATTGTATCACAATGTGGGCTAGGGATTCATCTAGGTATTGACGTGACCGTTCCTTAGTACTAAATATTCCCGCTACCTTTAGGTAGAGGGTCTTGCTGCAACGGCAGCACAAATGTCGAGACTCGAAATGGCTGGTAGGATTTGCTCACGTGATCGATTTTACCACGCCACGATCACCTGATCCCTGCGTCAGACGTCGGTCATCGCTTCGAGTCATTGTCAATTTGTCTCGGACGCCTGCAATAAAAGTGATGTGCGGTCTACTCGATGGAAAACCTATCCTCAAGCGATGGCCACCATTTGTGGACATGCGGTTCGAGTTCTGCAATATTAATATTGCCGATGCTGATTCAATATATGCTCAATTCTGATGTTGTTTTAACTCATACTTCTGAGCCCCCCATCCCCCCCCCTACGTCGGCATCCGTGAATCATATGGATGGCCTGTTGTTGTCTCTTTGTTCTATTAGTTCTCTCATTGTTTTCTAGAACGATCTTGCGTAGAAACCGTATGTCATGAACTCGATCTTATGAGTCATACTCGCGAGAAGGTGACCCAGCTCACAAATTCGCTTTCTTCGTCGTTGTTTGCTGGAGGTAACTACGACGGACTTATAGCAATTTTATGTGAACCGTCTGCTGACTCGGCTCTTTTTTTCTATGTGAAGGTGGCGCAGCTCTAATTTCGGCCTTATCTTTCCATATTCTTCTGTTCGGGGACACATCTCGATTAAAATGACCACCCCAAGCCATGGACATGTACGTTATCCCGCCCACGAAAGTGCGCGCTGTCAAATGAATCTGGTTGATCCAACCTCAACATGTCACGGGGCCCCTTGTAATGTAAGCCCCCAACTGTTGGCGATGGCGAACGACTCACATCACCACCTAATATGCTATAGCGCGGGTGGTAACACCGCGGTGTTATGGGTTATGCACACGGGTGCAGTGTGCTCTTTCTGAACTTGGGGCCATACCGCGTACCCGTACCGCAGGTGTTGCGGTTTTTACAGGTATATTCGTCTACTTGATCATTAGTAAGTTCACCCCTATTTTTAAGGATTTGAAGCTCAATATCAATCAAACGGCATCAGTGGGTAGTCAAGTTCATACTCGGAGCCTCACGCTCAAGAAATTAAAGACCGATAAACCAACGATAACCATACATGAAAGACAACAAACAATATACAGATAATGACAAACGACAAACGAAGGACGACAAGCAAGAGGCGAAGGATGAGAAATGAGAAACGAAGGACAACATGCAACCAATGATGAACGGCGTAGCAGAGGCGAAAAACAACAAACAATGGGTGGGACAACAAACGGCTGACGACCAACGAAGGATGGACGAGGAACCTGCACAAACGAGTGCACAAAGGTGCACATGTAATTCGCCCTGCTGCGCTCTTTCATACTGATTCATGTTGATACTGATTCACACCGATTCACTTGTCGCCTCCCAATTGCCTGACCGCGCTTGCCTGCGAAAGGTGCCTCGCCCGCTCACTCGCCGCCTCTCACCCACTCAACTGCGCTCACCTGTGCACCCCTCTTGCAAGAGGTGCGTCACCCACTGACTTGCCTGCCCACCCCAACAAACCATCACCAGCTCCTTCTCTCTTTGCGAGAGGAGTCGGTCACAGTCGCACGTCTGATCGCCCACCCTCCCCACGTCTCCGCCACCACTAGCCCCCTCTCTCATTTGCAAGAGGGGAAAACGAGAGCGGAGGTGGCCGCCCTCGTCTGCAGCTCAGAGGGTCGAAAATGCGGTCGTGTGCTAATTCATGCGCTATGTCAGGGCGACGCCGTGAGTGCCCGCCCCCACCTCCTGCCATGCCGCCTACCCTCGCACGCCGCGCCAATTGGCACGCGCGGCATGTCTGCGAGGTTTCCACGGGGCGTGGAGGGGGTGGGTGGGGTTGGTATCCCGCGGCGTTGATGGCACCAAACGGGATCGGGGTCCACCGTTCGTATGTCGGGGTTCGTCCTGAGTGAGCGGGCAAGTCCCGACACATATGGACCTCGAGTGAACGAGGGGTTGCTTAGGCACCGTCTCGCGAACGATAAGGTATCAGGAATGGGGTGACGCCCGGACTAGCCGTTAGTCAGATAGAGATCCCGAGTTCGAGCCGTTGCCCGTGTCGGGATGCGCGAGACGTTCGCGCTCCAGGAGATATTCCTCTTCCCAGTCAAGGGGAGGAGGTGTAGGAGAGGGGGAGCGGCGCTGGCGAAGATCTGCGACGTTGTCACGAGGGGAGAAGGCAAACGCCATTGTCAGCAAAGCGCAGGGCGCGGATATCAGAGGGGAAGTCCGGTTTGCGTTTATATCCCGGGCAATCGAAAAGGATATGATTCCGGCCTTCAATGCCATCGAAATCGCAGCGAGGGCAGGATGTGCTTTCGTGAGGGAAGTGCTTGGATCGGTACTCGCCGTGAGGAGCGTGATTGAGGACAGCGCGAGCGTAGCGAGCGCTAAGCATGTTTCTGTGTCCACATTGATCGAGGAAGTATCCCCCGCCTTGTAGGTGGGGGTTTGGCTCGGGGCTCCGTGTTGACCTTGAGGGCCAAAAAATTTGACCCGCAGTCGCGGTGGGGCAGATATCTGGCCTTTAAGGGCCAGGCGTGGAGCATGTCGGATGAAATTCGTCACCTGAAATTCGTCGCCTGGCAATGCCAAACGATACATCCTTCATAGAGGCTGGAGTGTGGGGGATAGCGAAAGACTTGGCCAACCGGTCCACACTTTCGTTTTCGTCAACGCCGGAGTGACCCGGGCACCAGTCGAAATGGACCTGTGCGTTCGGGTTGTCGGATAGCCACTTGCGCAGCCGGCGGCTAGCTCTGATAGAGCAGAGCTGCATGGAGTGGACGGACGGGGCTAGAATCTGTTGTAAACCAGACTCGGAGTCAGAGTAGAAGTAGAGGGAATCAACGCCTGGGGTACACCCGAACTTGATTGCGTCGTCGAGAGCCACCATTTCAGGGTCGTAGGGTGTGATCTGGCCACGCGACCTCCCGGAGGAGTGAATGTTGCGTCCGAGGTGGTAAACCTCGAATGCAGGTCTCGTTTGTGACGCAGTCGGATCGGCCGGGGCAGATCAGTCTGTGAATATGATGAGGGCCTTGGGGTCCTCTTTGCGGGTAGCTAAGCGAGACCTGAAATCGCGCAGCCACTGAGGAAAGAAATCGTCCTTCTTTGGAGGGTGTTTGATGTTAAAGTGGATGCGGTCCGCGAACGTGTCAATGACGCGGGAGCCAGGGCGCGCTTCTGGAGAACATGGGGCGAATTGCTCCGACATGTCCTTAGAAAGAGAGTCGAGATACTTAACCGGGGATTCAACCGGGGTACTCTCGTCTAAGACGTATCGCACGAGGGGGGCCAAACGATTGACCTTCCATCGCGCAGGGAGGATAGCCCGGATGGGATGGGACAGCGCAAGCGTGTGCGAGCGGATGGCGGATCTGTGGAGGAGTTTTTGGAGGTGACAAGAGACCGGCGGAAGGCCCGCTAGCACTCCTACACCAACCAACGGGGAGGTACGGAAAGCGCCGGTGACCCACCGCGCAGCTTGATTTTGAGTGCGTTGAAGCATCTGGACAAGAGTCGTGCATTGGTAGGATTTGGGCCGGTGCCATAAGCGGAACCCATACGTCATCAAAGGGACGACGCAGGCGCGGTAGAGGAGGCGTTTTTGAGAAGGGGCGAGACCTCAAGCTGAGTTGCCAAGCATCAGCATGGACTTGCCGGAGGAAAGCGACCGTGGCGTAAAACCTCACCTGGGCTTGAAAGTTGAGACGGTAATCCAGGTAAAAGCCAAGGTAGCGCCAGGCCTGTTGAGGCTGAAGGGGGGTGCCACCCGTGAACGGGGCTTCACTGAGGTCGATAGGAGGGAGGATGGGGTTCAAAACACCCCTCTTCGGGAATTCGGTCTTGTCGTGGTCGACACCAAGGCCGATCCAGCCTAAACCGGTGCGAATCTGGGCGTAAACGTCACGTGACTGGTGCAGGGGTTGATATGAGCACTGAGCAGTCGCCCGGGAACCACTGAGAACGCGCTTACCTATTTCCATTCTCCATTACCTGTGCCAGAGCAGTTCCGTGCTTAGTTGGTGATGCTGGGGTCCCGGTATCACAACATCAGTGCGTCCCTGTGGGCAAGGAGGCGGAGGAATCGATTGTATCTCAGTGTTCAACCGTACTGCCGTATGGTGCCGTATGATGCCGTTTTGGGACCCCGTCCGACGGCACGGTCATACCCGTAGGCCGTCCGTCTTTTGGGGCTCTCGGGGCGACCACGGGACGGATACGGCGCCGTATTACGGCACCCGTAAACCGTACGATACGGTGCCGGTGCGGAGCCCTACACCCTACTCCAATGTCTTGCATGTAAATACAATTTTTTTTTCCATGCGCGTAGCCCTGGGGGCGGATGCGGGTTTTAAACGCTTAAATTGATCTAGCTGACGGTCAGCTAGATCAATTTGATTCCTTGCTCCCGCCAAAATTCAACTTTGATGACCCCTGCGTTGGCCAGTGGGACCTCGAAGCGGTCTTTCTCCAGCCCGGCACACGGCTGTAACCGCCCGCTTGCGGCTGACCTAAAACCGCACAAAATCCTTATCCCACTCAGATTCGGGTTTTTCTAGCATCAAAGAAGCTAAGACTCTTCCCTTGGAAAATTTGGCTCAGTGCTGTACTCACAACGAAATGATCTTTGCGACGCGTTCATTTGAGCAGCCACATTGCTGTATTTGGGTGAATACTTCATTGTCCGACGGCCAGGGCTGGTCCTGGGGCCCTGCAAACTGTCGAGGCGCCCCGTGACACATGGTGACATTTGCCAGGGGATTTATAAACTCTGGTCCAAAACAACCCATCATTTTTCTCGCGCTCGCGGTCCACTCCATATCGTGAAATGCCCGGTATTTTTTTGGGAATACACTAGCCAACATGCCAAAGTACATTCCACAGAAAGAATTACTGGAAAATGTGACAGCTAATTAGTTATCGATAGACTCACTTCAAGGAAAACTAGTTCAGCCACGGCGTTTACCTTTGGAGACAGTACAAATAGATCTAGTCTACATTTGGCACTTGATCCTGGAGTGGGGCATTGAGCCTCCCGACGCCAGCAGTGTGAACAAGGTCATTTGTGGGCCAAATGTTAATTTTGATGGGGCGCACATAGCCTCGGGGTGGTTGTTCGCAGCTAGTACCCAGCACAGAGAGCTGGCGGTCAAAGCTGGGGCTGGACATGGGTGAAAGTCAGGCAGCGAACGATTGCAAGATCATACTCCACAGATCAGTTCCCAAAGCAGACTAGACCTATTTGTACCCGCCCCAAAACTAAACACCGTGGCTGAACCGTTTTTTCTCGAAGTGGGTGTATCGATAGCTAATTAGCCGGAAGTCGTTGTGGAGATCTTTTAGGGTAAGCAAATGTTTATAAACACTGCTGGTCCAATGATCGTATGTATCATGCATTCCGGTGTTCAATGGATTTTCCCCGGGAATTTCCAACCCAAAAACGCGCGTACCCATGCACCAACGGGCGAATGCCGTCTAAAATGGAAGGTTCGAAACATGCGGTGGGTGGGGTCGACAAGAATTTTGGGGCAATGCCGACGGTCCTGGGAATGACTCGGAGAGCGCGACGGTGTGGAGGGGAATCCCAGATACGGGGGAACGGAATCGGTCGCCGACCACAACGAATAGATGGGTTAGTACAATAGCACGCGTAGATCACGTACTATAGGGAATGGATGGTCGGGCGTCGTGCCCAATGGACTTGATGTCTGTGTGGGAATCTGTGGTTGTCGAGACTTGCCCCGGCGTCGCTTAGAGAAAAAGAGAAAGAGAGAACGCAATAACGCAAACTTATGAGTGTGACCGAAAAACTTGGAAAATGATTCGATAAGGGTTCAAGACGCGAAGGCCGTCTTTTATACAAATGTCCTCCATCGCGCGCGTGCTCATACGCCGATGGTTTCATATCGTCATGGGAAGGAGATGTAAAACATAACATACGACTGGCCTCGAGCAGTGTGGAGCCCAAGACGACCGAAGGCGCCAACCTTACCACCCAGGGGATTGAGAATGCTAGCGAATGGACCGAAGGTTCTGGACGTGAGTACGATATACCAGACCGTGCTACAAACGTTTCATAGCCCTAAACACACCATCGAGTGACGATGCTTGCAGTGGTGAAGCACGAAGGGCGCATGAGAGACGAAACAACGTGACTAGCAGAGAGTGAGGGTACAAAGGCATGGAACCCCTACGCGTGCTTGTGGGCTGAGCCGCAGGCCTGCAACAGCTCGGGGAAAGGTGTCGCAGAGGTTGATAGAGCGCCTTTACGTAGTGCTTCGAAACCATTTGCACCGAATAATTCGGACACGGTTCATTCATCAGGAAAATTTCGTGACCAAATTCTTAGCCACGAAATCCATTGCCAACGCCGGGCGCCCTCTCAAAGCACCCACAGAGAGTTCCCAGTGGAGACAATTCCGGCTCCGTCTAGTTAATCAGGCCGCCTTTGGCTACGGGAGTTTGGCTACGGGCGTTTGGCTTGTGGCGGGGGGCGGGACGGTCCGATACCAGCAGGCCCTTGCCTACCCTTTCTGCCTTCAACCGTCCGCCCGAAGGTGAGAGCTGAGCAGCCCTACCCTCGAGAAACACACAGCGTCAAGCGGCGTAGAGGCTGAGCATCGAACCTCCCAGCTTCCTCCTGCACCGTTGAACATTGACGGCGACAGGAACGAGGGGGGGAAACTCATGCTCCCGAGCCTCCCAAAGTGACGTTTGTCGAACCCATGAGCGGGTCGCACGTGCTCTGTTTGAAAATATTGGCTAGGTGGCAACCCCACGCCCGGTCCTGCTGTGCATTTCCCTGGGATTCGTATAACGTCGTGTGCTAAAAACATAATTGGTTCTGGTGTGGCTAACATGTGCATAGCGATCACAAAGCCCTCGCCATTGTTGACCGGACCCCCAGCACCCCGTGACCGTCAGAGCCCCGTGTAGCGGAACCAGGAACGTTGCAACCCCTGGAAAGACTCGGATCCCCGAGGTTGGCGATATGCACGTGCCACGGGGTATGTGGTGGGTATGCATATTATGGCAGGAGGGCATATAGACAAGGTGCGCCTGGTGTGCGCAGGAAGGTGGGTGAGTCCTGAGGCTGGGCGGTGGAATCGGCAGCCACTCACGCGCATAGCAGGTTGTGGGAGGTGTTGGTGGCGCTCAGTGTCGTCAATGACCCGGGTCTGACTGTGTCAGTCAATGAAGTCAGCCAAAGAGGTCAATCCTAGGGTCCGGGGCGATTATGCACGCGGGATATTCCTTATTCGGGTACAATAAAATGTTTGACAATAGGGATGTTAGGGCGATTTTCAAGGATAAATCACCCCAATAATTGCCTGGATAGGTGGCACCTGTGGGGGTCTCCACCTGATCGGTGGTGGGTTCCGGGTATAGGCAGAGCCACAGATAATCGCCCGCTGATGGCCTGGGGTCGATTGAGGGGAGGAGTCGTGGAAGGAAGCGCGCAGGTCTACGCTGGCGGGGTTGGCAGGCTATAGTGGCGCCTAGGCGGCGTGTTTTGAATGGACGCATCCGAGTCGGGCTGTTTGGACTGATTTCTGGCCAAGGGTGGTTCAACTGCCGTATTGGGGCTGGGAATCGATTGGGGGCGCCTGAGTGGGGTGCCTGGCCTCAAACTGTGGGCGAAGTTGAAGGCTAAGCGTGCGTGGGGAGTGGTTATTGAGGAGCTTCCGCACCGCCTCTTGTTGGCACTAAGCAGAGCCCATGGGCTGCTGCAGCAGCTAGGGGCCAGGCATGGCAGCACCAACCGGCCCCCAGCGTTTGGGCTTCCTAGGGGTGGCACAGTCAGCGCCTGGGCAAAAAGGTTGGTGGCTGGGTAGGGGCACCTGCCCGAAAAACGAGGCCGCAGGGCTATGGGTGAGCCCCAGCGTGCGCAGCGTCTTAGGAGGTTGGTGGCGCCCCTCCGTCGCCCGGCAGGAAAACAGCCCTACCTTTGGGCCGAACCCCGCCCGGTGGGGCTACGCTGCATCAGTGTTGTCAAGGTCAAAGCCAATAAGGTCAATACGGTCAAAGTCAACCAGGTGTCAATGTTGCACCTGACCCTCCGGATCCTTTTTTTTTTGTGATCACGTGCACTTTTTTATTCCGCTCCCGGGTAGGAGTGACCGGTCTCTGTATACAAATACAAAATTTAAGATGGGGAGAGTACGACTAATAGAGACCATGTTGTATATACTATAAAGAAAAAGAACAGGGCCTAAGTGAGTTCGGCGTGCTGACGAATGTGCCGGCCGACCCTTGGGTCATTCATGAGATGACGATATTCAAAATGAGGAAGGGGCCTCCGCGGCGGCGACTAGTCAAGCCTGCGGTCAGCCACATCCTCGGGCATCACGAAGAGGGCCCGAATCCCGCGAAGCGGGTCCTGTGCGATCTGGCCATCGCCAGCATCAGGGAGGTGGACGGCTGCCGGGGGGCGATAGTCGTCGATGTCGAGCAAGCGGTGCTTATCTGAAGGTGCATGATCGAAGGAGAAAGCCTTCGGGTTGCGGTCTAGGAATTTGGTGAGCCAGAGGAAGCCTTTGGGGGGCTGCCTGAGTTCTCGCTGGTTCTTGATAGAGCGAACATCCCGCCAATACAGCGGGCACTCGAAGAGGACATGGTCGCGGGAGTGCAAGACTCTACACCGACGACAGAGGACCGGTTCTTGAGGGAAGAACCGCTGCCTGTATTCACCTATAGGGGCGTGTCCTGAGATACTCCTCGATGCGCGAGCGCAGAGGTTGTTATCCAGCCCTGCCAACTCCAGAAGGGCACCCCCTCCGCTGGAAGATCGAGGGAACGTCTTGTTGCCACGAAGTAGAAATGAGTGGCCGAGAGAGGATTCCCGGTTACACATCTGACGCCATGAGCTGAGAACCGCCACAGTGGCTGCTCTTGACGCGAAGCCAAGAGAGATGTCGCGATGACTGTAATCGTTGTGAAGGATACACGCAGATTTTGCGAGTTTGTCAACCAACTCGTTTTCCGCAATCCCAACATGTCCCGGACACCAGTGGAGGTGTAAGGAAGCGCGGGGTGCGGATTGGTACCAGCGTCGAAGCACACATCAGCAAACCAGGTGTTATCTACAGAGAGCTATGCAGTGCTCTATAGTGGCCATAGTGGCCATAGTGGTCATAGTATGGGTCTATCTCTCTGTAGTGCTACACGGTGCTACATAGGTGTCAGCATGATCTATGGAGTTCTACATAGTACCATGCAGTGGCGCTCGCAATCGTATATTTATTCACTACTGAACCATCCCAATATTCCTACGTATGGCACGAGCGGGGC
>QGOG01007138.1:0-20054 GCA_003313185.1 Collybia sp. MG36 | reverse complement strand
AACGTTCTGGGCGAGCCCAAGGGAGTTCACTGCTGCCTTCGTCCGTTCCTTGGTCGCTATTACTTCCACCAAAATCAAGATTCAAGCGACCTTGGTCCTGTTGTAACGTCACACCCAACTTGGGAGCATCCGAATGCTCGCTTGGTCCCCCGTCTTGTGGCTGCTGGTAGGAGGTGCGATCCAAGCCGGGTGAATGTCTGTGCTGAGGCCCCGCCGGACTATTAAGGTACACTTGCGCTTGATAAGCCTGAGCAGGTGTGAGTCCCTGCTGTGCAACTGCTTCCGTGTTATTACTTGGCTGCCCATTGGGTTGGGGCGTATTAACATCCACGGTGCTAGGATTACTGGCAATTGATCGAGCGCGAGATAGTGTTGAATTTGGGGGTACAAGATTGTTGGGGTAACCGTAGGGTCCTGGTATATGTGGAGGGAATGTATTTGGAGGCGGATAATGGGGTTGGTTTACTGAAGAAGGGTAGAACGATTGTCGATATGTACTCGGGGGGCCTTGGGGCTGATAACCATGTGGTGCGTGAATGGGGGGCGGGAGAGAACTATACGAGGTGCGTCTGTCAGCATCCCCCTGGTATTGCTGATGCTGTTGGTACGGGTATTGCTGAACATGCTGCGACTGAAGAGATTGCGGATAATGGGGAGGCGGCAGGGTCTGAGGCGATGCGACGCCTGACCGACCGAAAATTGATTCATATGCAGCATGCCTCTTATCCGGCTGTCGAGGGCCCAGTGGTCGGTCCATAGGATACAAATGTTCAGTATGTCGTGGTAGACAGGGAAGGCAAGACTCAATTGTCGGTGAGTACACAAGTTGATGCCGCAAGGCCGTGTATTTTTCGGAGTTGGGAGGTCACTTGACTTTGCATCACCGTTTTCTTGCGCAAAGTTCAAACCCAAACAGGGCCTAATCCGTTCACTCCTGATGTCATCTAGGAGATGGCTGCTGTTTTTACATGATCAGTAGGGTCAAACCCGCAGTCCGTACGCAAGGCAAACATGAGTTCTCGGTTTTCAACGATAATTCTGACCCGTTCAACAGCAGGTTCAGGAATTTACTCCACCAGGCCATGGCAAGCGGGGTTCAACATTGAGTCGGAGTTGTTACACACGTAAATTTCACTCCGCGTGACTGGGACACGCGTCGACCCTCGACGCGTTTCTGACTGGATACAGTTGGAAAAATAAAATAAGTACGTCCGATGGCCCAATGGACTGGGCTGGGATAGTTCCAATTTAATGGCTATCAATGCAGATGGTCTGCCGGTCGGTTATCGACCTCGATTCTAGTCTAGGATGTCAAATCAGCAAATGTTTTCAACGAGGCCAATTGCGGGATACGTAAACGACATCTCATCCCTTCGTCTGTTCGATGGGATCTTGGTTAACTTGCAGTTGCGAAAATCCCATAAAGTCCTGCGCCGGTCCCAACAATCCTTCACCGCCCAGCCGCATATTGATGGACACCATTTCAGAATCCGCTGCTGAACATTTCCTTGCCGTCGTTCGTCTGGTCAAATTCTGCGAGTGTGAGCGGAATTCCCTATTTTGCACAAACTTCATCAGTGCCTTGAACTACATTTAGTGGCATCGACCGTAGTTACGATCTATGATCATAGTAAGCACCCTCCGCTTCATCTTCCGATAGGTGGTATTGAAAAGTCTACAGTACTCACATTTCCACGCGAGGTACATGTTGTCAATCAATGCATCTCATCTACATAAACTCACTGCTTCCCCAGGTTGATTTGATATGGGTAAGAGAAAATTGTACCGAAAATCCAGCGATTGTGCTAAATAGCACTAGACGAAGTCATTATCCCTACCAGCCATCCTCTACATATGCGTACGGCCTTGTTTTTTAGGGTCTACCAATAATTCAACTTGCTGAGACAGACTCGGTATCTTGGTGACTTTCTAATGATGTCAGTGCCCCGCTTGTTTCTCCGCTTGGAATAGAATTGACGATGGGCCAAAAGAACTACCTCGGCAGGTGGGGCTCTGCTTTCCAGTAATATTCGCGGCTGACCCTTCCACAAAGTCTTCCTCAATTCCAATGATATTCCTTACAAAGTGTGTGTCATTTGCAGCCTAAAAACTCACTCTGTCTGATTCGGAGTGTATCAGCTGTACGAAAATTCCCCTTTTTGACATTTAACGAAAGCCTCAGGCGTATGAATAGGTGTATGTACAAGAAAGCCAGGATTACGGACTGTTCATTTTTTGTTATACAGGTTTCATCTTTATCCGTGTTCAAGGTTGGGCATGCGCACTGCAATTCTTCTTCATGCAAAGTATGATTATTGAACTATTGCGGCCAAATTCACTCATTCTATTTCCACTATAGCCATTCTAGTCATTCGGATCAATGCAGTTTGCGAAAATTCCAGACACGCGCAAAAGGTCAAACGATATCTAGCTGTAGCATTTATCATAGAAATAATACCCCTCTGCGCGCTTCTATTTTGGGGGAATGTCTCATGGTACAGCGGTGAGTTTCACGCTTCCACTTTGGCCGACGATGTATGTCTATCCGACCCAGTTACAACGGAACCACTCCCCGGTGTGCATTTCTGCACAGCTATCAACATTCCACGCTGGTATCCGACTTGGTGGATTCCTGTTATCCTCTTCGACATTCTTCTTTTTATCCTCGCCCTCAAGTTTTGTCTCGATGAAGCCAAGCTGATGCAGAGCCTGAACACTGCCGGGTCACATCGAAAGAACCTCATCAACGTCATGCTGCGAGATAGCATTCTTTATTATTTTGTGTAAGTTTTTTCAGCCTCCCAGTCATATGTTGCTCACCGAGTGCAGCGTGCTGTCTATCAGTGTCGCAAGCGCAATCGAGTGGTCTGTCCTACAAGTACCACCTATTTCCCCCTACATCACTCGGGCATGCTCACCCACTCTTGGTTACATAGGGAATCTCTTATGAGATTATGCAAGGATTCTCAATCGCAGCTTCAAGCATGATGGGTTGCAGAATCGTGCTCAACCTACGCGAAGCGGTGTACGCACCAAATGGCGGGTCAACCATCCGACAGTCGCATATGGACGGCCTCTTGCAGCTGCAGTCCGCAATTGTAATTCCACTAGTGGGGGACGATACTGGACCCAAACCGGAATGCTCCTTGAACCCCGCCGCGCCCACACAGTGCTAACGGCTATGGCTGGTTGTGTGACATGTCATGACTATGGCAAGTCTGCTGGGACACAATAGTTTGCCGTGATACCCTTTGCATAGTACTTTTTCGTAAGTGATATGATTGGGTTATCTTGTAGATCTTTAATTCAACACATGTACCAAATCCAATGGGATCCAATACACCGAACGTCTAGAATAGATTCATTGGCGATCGTTCATTAAACGCTATGTGTAGTAGAGCAGCCCGGGCGATTGGGTCGCGATTTCGTTCTGGTTTGGTAATTGATCTCCTGTTTCCTGATGGGTGCCCAAAGATTGAGCGCCCTTTGATGAGAACCGCACAATTTTGAGTAATTAGGCCTCGTGTGAACTTCAATCAAGGCCTTTCAGGGTAAGCTCGATGATGAATCGCCGAAATATTACAGCATAGAATTGCCTCTCTCTTTTGGATTAGGAGAAAAGGACCGAATCTCGCTATCTTCTAAAATGGCTGGTTGGAATCCTGGGAGGATCTTGGTGTACGGGTTGACGGTTTGCCTGCGTGAGGGGCTTGTAAGATTGGAGTGCTGTGTCGGTAGTAGTATATTCCCATGGGCCAATTTTCAACTCTGGGCGGACAACGGCGGTATGTAGATGATGGAGTAGTAAGTAGAGTTACAGGGTGGTCCATCCTGTACAGCCGGCATCACTCGGTTAGATGGTCGACATAACCATATATTGCAAGGATTTATCAGTGGTTGGGCATTTTGACAGCTATGCGTCAGCTTAAAAACATTGGGGATGCCAAATATCGAGTGATAGACTTTCCAGGTGGGCTATGCAGTTGGGACGCGGGGAGCTGAGTTTTGAGAAATCTGATCGGGTGTTCC
The DNA here is from genome assembly GCA_003313185.1 of Collybia sp. MG36. Lineage (NCBI taxonomy): Eukaryota > Fungi > Basidiomycota > Agaricomycetes > Agaricales > Clitocybaceae > Collybia > Collybia sp. MG36. The sequence goes on along the minus strand of QGOG01007138.1, from coordinate 16,025 downwards.
GATAAATCGCAGACATTAGACGGTACGTACCGGTAACAGAAGCCGCGGTCTTCAGCTGATACCCAAACCCTGATGGTGAGAATTTCCACTGAAGTTGCAGCAGGGCTGAATACATGCAGAATGGGTGCCGTAGAACCACGAAGGGAACTCTGTCGACAGAGGTGCCCTGGGGTACGCAGAGAAGTATCAAGTGTTCGGATCTCCGTCAAGGGAATATCTGGGGGTTCCTCGTGCTCCATATCTCCACTCGATGACGGGGAATTTCCTGGGACACAATTATCAGGAAATGGGGGCAGCGCATGTCGATCAAGGGAAACTCCCGTTGCAGTCCGGAATGAGTACCCTTGGTGTGGCCAGTGTTCGGAGATTGGCGAAGGGGGATTTATAATCGAGTTGATAAAATTGGTTTAATACGCGTAGTCGTTCGATGGTTTGTTCAGCATGGTCGGTACACCAGACGTGTGTAGTGCGTGTGATTGTCTTCAAACCATGTTTACCTGTTTATGTATGTTATTTGCGGGGGCCAACAACATCAACTCATAGCCAATAATTGATTCATTTATTGTCGAATCAGCTCTGACACACACAAGTCTAGGGTAAAGATACTAACACACCCACTTTCCAGTGGTTATGGCCAGCCCGCCCACCAAAAATTTAAGCCCCAAAGTTCCACCACGTCTCCCCGCGTCCACCGTCCTTTGGGCACACCTCCTCACGGGCACCGGAAGCATTGCGTCTGCCGAGCCCGCTCCTGGCGGAATCGCCCCACCACTCACACCCCTCGATAAAACAGGCACCTCAATGCGGGTACTTTTGCACGATACCCAGGCACGGTTTGAACAATTTTCTGCGCGTATTGACGCGCTTCTGGTGGGGGTGAAGGATGCGCATGCAGGGGTCGTGCGTGTACAGGGAATGTTCGAGCGCGGGCACGAGGATTTGAGTGGGGACATCACAGACCTGAGTCGGTTTCGCACCCTTTTTTGAGGATACGGCTGATCGAAAACGGTGCATGGATGCGCATATATTCAGTCAACAGAAGCCAATCATTCATTCAGAAGAGCGTAGGAAATCTCGCACAAGGAGAAGAGCTGGAAAATTTGCGCAAGGATGTTGGACACCAATTGGAGGCACTGGATAAGCGGCTGGACGCGATGCACTTGGTAACACGAGGATATCTATGAAGTGGAGGGCGGACGCTGAGTGTAACCAGGGCCATGCGCAAACATTGCAAATCCAGTCAAAGGCACTGCAGACTCTGCAGGAGCAGCAGGGGACAATATTGGCAGCCCTCATGCCAATACTGCCCCTTGTGCAGGCGTTACCGTTATATATCGATAAAGCGAAGGCGTCTATTGTTGAAGCATGTGCGGGGTCGTACGGGAGCGCAAATAACCCGCCCATACCGAGAAACGGGACTGCAACTGCGTCTGGTTCAAGAAAGCGGTCAAACTCAATATTTTCAGATGGGTCACCATCGCCGCCACTCAATGCAAAACGCCGGCGACGGCCGGATGCACTCCATACAGGCTCTGATCTTCGTGGGTTCGGGATATCTAGAATTCAACTGGGTCCGCCTGAGGTGGACATATCCCTCCGCCGGACGACATTGAACCCATTGCCCACGCAGCTGCCCCGTCGCCAATCATCCTGCCATACCCGAATAACGGGAACACCACGCAAGCCCTTGGTTGAGTTATTGCAGTCTTCATTACACAACCTACCACTTGAAAACCAGGATTTACGGGGGGCACCAATTCCGAATAATACTCTTGAGATGGGGGGAACAGAACTGATAAACATGCGTACATTAGCAGGTGAGCAATCTAAAGGCCAACTAGGCGATAAACCTAGGGAGGGGCGGGTACAGTCCAGTGTTGCCAAAGGCAATGTCGTGCCATCTCTGTCACACACTCTAGTACCATCGATGGCTCCCTGCCCTACGATGCACCTTGAGGCACCGGCTGTTAGCACCGAGCGGGTCCCGAGGGCTTCCAAGACACCTACGTCAGGAAGGACCGACAAGCTACACATGAACCAACCAACACCACGCACAATAGCTCCGGCGCCCATGCAGATGCCACAATCTATGTCGGTTGTGTCGCAAGTGAAAGGGGTTTCGGGTGCCGGGGTGACACGTATGTCGTTAGGGGGCATGGGGGGCGTTTATGGGACGACATCGAGAGTGCGCGAAAGAAGGTCGCCTTTTGTGAGCGTCGCTACGCCCGTCTGGGGTCTCCTTACTGATGTCGTATTGATAGAGAAAAGGAAGGAGGTTCATCCCTCTTGATGATTCGGATGAGGATGATTCGGAAGAGTAATTCACAAGAGTAATTCGTCAGTTTTGAGACAGCAGCATCAATTTTTGCTTGCAGCGTTGTATGTAGCTGCTTCGGATAGATTTTCAAATTTTGCGGTGAAACAAATATTTGTGAGATGAGACGGCTTGACTATGCCTGCCACGTGCGCTCAAATTGCTTGGACAGCTTCTGACCATAACGACTCGGATTCGGCGACCAACCACAGCTCAAATTTTGCGGTACAACGGCCTTCACAGCAACAACGATCTTCCAAACAGGTTGGCCTAGCATATTAACATTATTATTGGCCGATAGTGCAGAGCATGAATACTGAGATTGCGGAGGAGGGCTACAATTCCACCGCTTGGGAGAGCAGTGATCACTCGGATTTTCAAACCTCTGCTGCACACTCGTATGGTCGACCAGCCTTGCAAATGACTGATTTATTAGATTCTTCCCAACAAAAGTCGACATCTCCCCAGCCTCGTTCGAGCACAGATTCAGTTGCAAGATCATCAACGTCTAGATGGCGGGACAGTCCCACTGTAGTTCCTGAGCGGCGGGACACCATAACCGCCGCGACCAGCGATATAGCCAGTCTCGTTGAGCCTAGTTTTGACGAGCATATTCTGCGGGCACTCTGCGAGCTCGATGTGAGTGCCCTCGCCAAATATATGCGTCTGACTGATAATTAGGTAGTGTGGGGTACCTTTGTTGCTTGATCGTATAAAGCAGAGTATGGTATCATGCAAGGTATGTACAAGTGGACATTCCCCGCGCCCCAGGTTCTATTTCATTCTAGGAAGCCTCCACCTTTTTCAAAAAGCGCGCGGTGATAGAGGACGAGTATGGAAAGAACTTGCAGAAACTTGCTCGAGCGACTTCCGACACATACGGAATGAGTGATGGCAAAGCTGGGTAGATATATTCTATTCCATGTCCATCCCTCTCTCACAGCCCCGAAGGTCGTTTGTGGGCGCGTGGCAGTCTTGTATGAGGGTCCATGAATTAATGGCCGAGAATAGGCTGCGGTTCTCCCAGCGCCTAAATGAGATGAGCGAGGAGCTGGGGACTCTCGCCAAAGAGGTGGATAAAAACCGGAAACAGGTGGATCAATAGTTCACGCCAAGTTTCTTGATTTAATGCCTGGGATATAACAGACTAAGGAATTGGCAACCAGATATGAGCGGGCTCTACAAGAATCAGAAGTGGCTACTGAAAGGAGCAAATACCGCCTCGACATGGCATCAGAGGAACTGGAGCGTATACTATTGCAAAAAGAAGGGGAGTCATTGAAGGATAACACCGTCCAGGCCCGCCAGACTGGCACAGGAGGGAAGCGGGCGATTGGGAAGGCCGTCGCCAAAGGAGGTTTGCTGCTCAAAGGCAAGAATCCAGGAAATGTACGCCCAAAAACATTATTCAGCGGGCGAAGGCTCATGTTTTAAGCACTGCAGTTACAACGGCAAGAGGATGATGTCAGAATGCGGATGTCATCGGCCCTGGATACATATCGTAAATGCGTCACTGATACTCAAGCGATGCGACAGGAGTATTTTAATTTCCAACTCCCGCGGATCCTTCGTGTAGGTTTATCTTACCATATCCCCCACTCGGCCTTACATCGTGATAGGCATTGAAAGAATGTGCAGATGAAATTGACTTGGGCACCCAGTACCATCTCACCCGTTATGCATTCTTGTTCGAAAGTATCGTTCTTAGTGATGGTTCCACTCTCCTCCCCCCTGGTGAAGAAGGTAAATATCCCCGTGTTTTTGTTTGCCTATTCAAATCGGTGATTCTTAGGCACAGGACTGAAGGCCTCCATCGAAACTATCGATAACCGCAGCGATTTCAAAACCTATATGCAAAATTATGCTTACGCGCGCGGGACTACGACGCCTCGTGGACCTCGGAGAGATGGCCCTTCAGAAGAGGGATTCGTACGTTCTGGGCCTCGCTCAAGGATCACATTCTCATACAATCACAGCTACCTCCGCTTCCTACCCACCAGGACCGTTTGCCCCAGAATGGGCCATCAAACGGAGCCAATGGCGTCCATGATAAGGGTAGGCCAACATTCGGCGTCGATCTGGCCGAGCAAATGTCCAGGGATAATGTTGAGGTCCCTCCCATCATGGTGAAGTGCTGCATAGCAATCGAGACATATGGCCTCAAGTCCCAGGGTATATATCGCCTAAGCGGACAGACCAGAACGGTCGCGAACCTGAAACAGCGGCTAGATAAAGGTTTGTTTCCAGTGATAATGCGAGCCCGACTCATTATTGTTGTACTAGATCTCGATGCGGTGGACCTTGATGCACCCGAATGGTCCGCTGATATCAACACCATTGCTAGTGTGCTAAAGCTATGGCTGCGCGAACTCCCTGATCCGCTCTTGACAACGCAACTTCATCAGGGATTCATTGACGCCGCAAGTCCGTGACAGCCATGTAATTATTGATGCCCCATGCTTACTACCCCAAAGAAATCGAAAATGACCGGCTGCGCCACATCCGCTTACACGAACGCGTCAATGATCTCCCAGATCCAAACTATGCAACGCTCAAATACTTTATGGGTCATCTGCACCGGTATGCCCTATTTAGCCCTCTCTGACATTGTTCTACATGGTTTTTCCGCAGGATAAATCAGCACGCGAGCGACAATTCCATGTCAACACAGAACTTGTCGATAGTGTTTGGCCCCACTCTTTTCGGGCAGACGGCACCGCCTAATGGCCAGATGAATGGCGGCATCGCTGATGCTCCCTTCCAGAACCAGGTCCGTTTTGTTGTGTACTACCACACTTCTGTCCTCACACTGCAACAGGCTATTGCAACCATCCTCAACCACTACACGGATATTTTCGTGGACGAAACAGAGTGATGCGGGTTGGTCGTCATCACTTTACAGCGGGTCTTTGATGTACATGCGACACCCTTGGACACACCTGTTCCTGATCATTCAAATACTCGAATATTCTGATTTTGAACCGTTATACCCGTTATTTTCTGTGTAACAGTACTTAATGGTAACTAGTACTTATGTATTCCATCGTGTCATATCAGCGACTCGGATCCCAATAACTATGTGTACCTTGCCACCACCTGTTGCTACACCAGCCAGACGCATAAAGTGAAATCTATCAGTACATGAAGGGACTAGGGAAAAGGGTGGTTAGACCTGCCTGTGCGCGGGGCTCGGAGTAGGCCCACGCGCTCAGCGCGTCGTCGTATGTCCAATCGCTTTGCGACGGAAACACGATTCTGCGCAGGGATGGGCACGCACGCGCCCATTCGCGACACAGCGAGTGCTCGTCGGCTGGGTCCGCATGGCCGGACTCGGTCGGGGAGAGGTCGAGGTGCACAAGCTGAAAAAACATGCCTAGCACGGGCGAGAGCGCCGCAAGGATCCTCTGCAACCGTCAGCAAGCGCGGGGGGGAGGGTGTACAGTCAGAGTGGGAACTCACAATGCCGGAGAGCGCAAAGTGCAGCGTGTGCCGCAGGGCGAGGCGCACGCGCAGGACCTCGATCGCAGGAAAGTGCGCGGCGGCGGCGCGCAAGAGGACGAGGCGCACGGAGACCGCGGCGAGGTCGAGGGTGCGCAGCGGGGCACGGGTCTGCGTCATAAGAGGGAGGTTCGTGTGTGTGATGTCCGAGTCCTGCCCGATGAGCGCGAGATGCGCGACGGGACGACCGGGGAGGAGGCTGGCTGCTGCTGCTGCGAACCCGCGGAAGGCGTGCAGACGAGGAAGGGCGCGCGGGGGGACGGCAAGGGCGAGGTGGTGGTCGGAGAGGCGCAAGTGCTCCAGCGTGGTGAGCGGGGTGAGGAAAAGCGAGATGGCATGCGTGTAAGGCTGTGCGCCCTTGGCCCAGTCTGCGCCGAGCGAGCAGGAAATGAGGTGTGGGAAGGTGCAGTTCTGGACAGTGTGCTCGATGGGGTGCAGTCCACCAGGTTGTGGGGCGAGGAAGCTTGCGGGCCCGAGGTAGATGTCCAGATGCTCAATTGCATACAGAAGCTGGAGTACATCCCTGATTCTGGCGCAAAATAGGACGAGATTTGGGGTGGGGGTGTACTGGGCGTCTGCCTGCCATCGGATAAGGAGGTGTTTGATCCCGTCAACAAGATGGGGGCGGCGGGTTATCGAGTCGCAGCACTGCAATGTACGCCAGGGGACCGTGGACGAAGTGGCGAGGACATCAGTGACAATGGGGGCTGCGTAGAGTGCCCGCTCGGCGACGGCGTTGAAGCGGTGGGAAACTCGTGAGATAACGACGAGTGTGGGGGGTGTGAGATGGGCGAATATGGCGGAGAGGGTCTCGTTAGGGAGCGCGGTGTCTGCATCTGGACGGATATTCTCAGCAAGTGGAGACATTTAAAGGGAGATTGAGAGAAGATCGAAGGCAACGTCTGTTTGATATCGCGGGGAATAACTACGCGGAAACCCATATCCTGCGGGGATACCCCGGAACATTGGGAAGGGATGTGTGCTGGGCGGAACATCGACGGAAGTAACCTGTCGCCTGCACCGTTGAGAGACGCTGGGGAGATGACCAATGGACGCACCTATGTAATACTCACCATTCGATGGCACGTGTAGATGTAGATGGTTGCGTAAAGGATCAAGTCCGTGGGTTCACAAGGGGGTGAAGAAAGGCAGAGATAAATAGATAGAATACAGTATGAATACATGAGATAGTAGATGTCCGATGATCGCAGTCTATGCTCCAAATCCGTATAGTGTGCGACCTGAGCGCTTGAGAGCATACACAACATCAAGCGCTGTTACTGTTTTGCGCTTGGCATGTTCAGTATAAGTCACTGAATCGCGAATGACCTGGACAGGGATGAGAAGCAGAAGGTGGATCAAATATGGAACCTCACGTTTTCAAGGAAGATCTTGAGAACACCACGGGTTTCCTCATAGATGAGGCCAGAGATACGTTTCACACCGCCACGGCGGGCAAGACGACGAATGGCAGGTTTGGTGATACCTGATATGAATAAGATAGGGAGGGTGAAGAGGATGAGAAGACCAACCCTGGATGTTATCACGAAGAATCTTGCGGTGACGCTTTGCTCCGCCTTTTCCAAGTCCCTAAAGAAAGATGAGAAGAAGGTTCGAAACATTTAATGAATTGCTCACCTTGCCGCCTTTTCCGCGTCCAGACATGATATAACGAGAGGGTGGGTGAGTGGTGTTGTTGTTGGAGTAGGTGGTGGGTGGTGATGCTATAATAAGCGCAAGTGCTCTGTGTTTATATAGGGCAGATCTGTGGCTGTGCCACATTTCCACTAAACAATCAACAAAGCCGCGACGGCATCACGTGAGTGACGCGACTCGCGTTTACATAAATAGAGCACACATTTTGAGATTCGCTCCCCCATCAACCTCTCCTCCGCATTACCATTTGCAATCTTTTTCACCACACTCAACTTCTATTATCAATGGCTCGTACCAAGCAGACTGCTCGCAAGTCCACTGGTGGTACGTCTCTACTTTCAACAAATCGAACTGTTCTCATCGGTGTGCAGGCAAAGCACCTCGTAAACAACTTGCTGCCAAGTCTTCTAAGACCTCTGCAGCCCGCAAGACTGCCGTGCGTCGACTCCGCGACCCAGTCATATATATTAGGCTGACACTCTTTTAGGCCGCCGCCGGTGGTGTGAAGAAGCCCCATCGTTTCCGCCCGGGAACCGTGGCTCTTCGTGAAATCAGACGTTACCAGAAATCGACCGAGTTGCTCATTCGCAAGCTCCCATTCCAACGTCTTGTGCGTGAGATTGCTCAGGACTTTAAGGTGGGTATATCGTTAGTTAGCACCTCATACACTCCCTTAACCATGATACAGACGGATCTCCGCTTCCAATCGTCGGCCGTGATGGCCCTTCAGGAAGCTGCTGAAGCTTACTTGGTATCATTGTTCGAGGACACCAACTTGGCCGCCATCCACGCCAAGCGGGTGACGATCCAACCCAAGGATCTCGCCTTGGCACGGAGGTTGCGTGGTGAACGATCATAGAGCTATTGTTGCCTTTTCTTCATTCCCTCGTATTGTACTCTTATTCTGTATTTGTCTATTTATCTACCAGTACACGATCGAGTGAACATGCCTCGGACAATGTTACCGTGTGTACGGATATAGTATTTGAACATGCCGGCAATCGAGTTCCTGAAGATGTTCACCCACGAAGTCAAGACGACGGGATAAATGAAAGACCCTAGCCTCATGAACTGCACCCGGCATGGGAACCCAAACCTGTTGTGCAAGTGATGCCTCAACACTGCATGCCAACTGCATGCGTCCATGAATGCGCATACAACAACCCGCCGAGGACCCAGGTTACATTGACCAAGGCCGCAACAAGCCCTCGACGGGTCACTCAGGCTGTTTCCCACATGATTGAGCCCGTGGAGTAACCTCGTATGATTATTTAAAGGCATTTTGCGTTGCCGTGGGTGGCCAATCAGTCTCCGATCAGACTGCCCATCTATAATTATAAAATCCACCTCGCATCCCTATTTCTCTTTCTTTCCTTCCACATCTTTCTTTCATCTCGCTCGCTGGCGAGCATATTCTTCATCCTATCCCTTCCTCACATTTCTAGTTTGGCTTACCCGCCATCCCTCCTCCACTCTTTTAGTTACCGCCTAGCTCTCTAATATGCTTTCCCCGCTCCCCTTCGCCCTCGCCCTGCTGGTCTGCGTCCAGGTCGCCACCGCGGCTCCGCGAGCATCCACGTTTCCTGCCGGGCAGACCATGGCCCTCCACCGCAGGACGCCCCCTGCTCGCACTCCCGAGGCCTGGGGCCACTGGGCAAGGTCCCACAAGGCAATGCTCATGGCCAAGTACGCCGCTGCAGGTCAGCCACATAAACGCACTATCGGCACGAATCTGTACGTCCCATTTATCCGCAGGCTATATGCGCCCCTCACACACAGAAGTATCACAAACCAGAATGCGGATTCGAGGTGCGTGATTCGTGCGCGTGTGGGCCTATCTAACCGTTTGGCCAGCTTCTTTGGGTCCCTTGCTATCGGGACACCGCCGATATCCTACAACGTCATCCTCGACACCGGATCGGCGTGGGTGCAGGCCATGGCCCAATGAATCTGTGGCTGACACGTTTCATCCAGAGATCTCTGGCTGGCCGACCGCGCATGCACTAGCGGTTGCATCAGTATACCCACATTTGACCCATCCGCGTCGTCAACATTCGAGAGCAAGGCCACACCGTTCAGCATCACCTACGGTAGCGGCAAAGCCGCAGGCATGCTTGGACAGGATACCGTTCAGATGGCCGGATTTTCCGTCACAAACCAAGTCTTTGGTGTGTGCGACGAAGTGTCGACGAACCTGCTGTCGCCACCCGTGTCCGGGCTGCTTGGGCTTGCGTTCGAGTCCATCGCGGCTTCGGGTGCGTTGCCATTTTGGCAGGCCCTTGTGCAAGGCGGGACGTGGGACGCGCCTGTAATGTCTTTTCAACTTTCACGGTAGGCTGGGGTGCTTTGTGTGGTGCAGTGGGTTTATTGTCACTTGACCGCAGATACCTTGACGACCCGATAGCTGATTCGCTCGAGCCTGGAGGGGCATTTACAATGGGTATGAATTGTTTAACGTAAGATAACCAAGCTGAGCCCCACGAATAGGATTTGTCAATTCGAGCCTATTCAGCGGGGACATTGAATACCTAAATCTGGCAACAAAGGCATCATACTGGATCCTGCCCTTAACAAGTAAGTAGCAACCCGCGTTTTCATGCAAGGGCTGACAGGCGCGCCAGCCATAAGGGTGCAAGGCAACGTGATGACAATGCCTTCGGGGTCAAGTTCATTTGCAGCCATCGATACGGGGACAACGCTGATCGGGGGACCTCCCAACGCGATTGCAGATGTGTACGCGCAGATACCAGGGTCCGAACCAGGATCAGACGACTTTGAAGGGTTTTACACATACCGTGAGTCTAGAGCGACCACAACAGACACAAAGTGACGTTGGGCAGCCTGCGATACGACTGTGAATATATCACTCTCGTTTGGGGGAAAAGAATGGGCGATGAGCCCAAAGGATTTCCATCTGACTGCACTCGACAAAGATCGGTGCCTCGGTGCATTTTTCCAGATTGACACGGCTGGGTCAGCACCAGCGTGGATAGTAGGGGACACCTTCCTGGTAGGTGACGGATCACTGCTTGGCCCAACGATGCTGATAAAGACAGAAAAATGTATACTCGGTATTCCGGTATTCACCCCCGTCTGTTGGGTTCGCCATGCTGTCAACGACCGCGGAGGCATTGAACGGGGCGGACGGTCCGATTCCGACGCCGACGATGGGGATTGTGGGAGCGACTGTTTCGGGGACGGGGAAGACGCGGACGCGGAATGGGGCATGGGGAGTGTGGGTGTCGCTGGATCGGGTTGTGATCACGACGGTTGTATGGTGTACACTAGTCGCTGGAAGTCTAGTGTAATCTGTTGCAATTGTGTTTGTTTATGTCACGGGACTGTGTTATTCCGCCGGAGTCCGCCGTGAGCCGAGGAATCGGAGGATCATGATGAAAGTGCTGATGTTGTGTCATGTGATTCATATCCTGATCTCTCCCCCACGATGCCAATGAGCGCAACGACGGTGGGGATGCCCGCCCGCCGCCTATCGACTCGGCGCGGTTCAACCTCTGCCTCTGATCCGTATGGTAAGAACGCCCAGCTCAATATGGACCCGGACCGATCTACCTCGAGCACGCTCACCATCGTTCGCGTCCTTCCCCTGCCCACAGTCTCCACAACCCCATCACCCGACCCCATCCCGTCCCCGGGACACACACAGCGTCGAGTGCACCGCAGAATTGGGAGCAATCCATCTGCGTCTGCCCCGCCGTCGCCCGCCCAGGAGTCTCCCAGGCTCAGTTTTGCATTCACCTCCTTCACACCGAGCCCACCGTCCTCCCCGCGTCTGCGCCCCGCATCCCCACACCGCCAAAACTCATCATTCGGCGCGCTCAATAAGCCCCGTCTTGGCCCGGACCAGCTCCTCGACCTCGCGCGTCAAGCCACACAGCCTCGCCGCACCCTCGAGCCCCCCGCGTCCTCCTCGCCGCTATCACGCATAGACACCGCACCTCCAGCACAAGTGGCCCCAGCGACGTTCACCCCGCTGCCAGACGACATTCTCCTCCCATTCATCGACCGCCCCGCCGAGGTGCATACCCTTATCTCGTCCCCGCCCTCTGCAAAGCTCTTTTCGCTCCTCGCACAGACCTTTTCTCAGCAGCAACAACCTCAGCAGCAGCTAGAGGCAGAGACAGCACGTCCACGGGACCCCGCGCAGTGGACATACGTGCAGCTCGTGGAGTGGCTGACGCGCACGGACCGCGACGCCGCGCCGGACGCTATGTGGGCGCTCAAAGCGCGAAAGTGCATCCTTGCGCGCTCGGAGCTCATCTGGGAGCGTGTGAAGGGCGCATTGGGCGTACCTCCAGAGCTGGATTATGCTTACCCCAGTGAGATGGACGATGAACCCGAGCCCGGGACCGGCTCTGAGGTGGCAGAAGGCTACGCGTCCAGCGTAGATACGGAGGATATTTCAGACGACGAGGGGCGCGCGGCGCGTGGGCATTGGGATGACTGGGACGCGGTGATGGACTCGCCAGTGGTCGCGACCAAAAGTCGCCGCGGCACAATGGATGAGGCGGCATTCAAGGCGCTTGTGGCTGGGCCGCTCTCTGTGGACGGGACCGCCCCCGAGGAAGGCGAGTCTGCACCGCTGCTGTCTATCGAGCCGCTTCTCGAGCAGAACGCGGGTACGCAATCTATGGGGACATTAGAGAGTGGTGCGGGGCTGGGTGATATTGACGAAGGCGCCGAAGAGGAAGATGATGCCGCTGCCGCAGAAGACGCGACCCCGCCCGGCGAAGATAAAGGCAGCGACCTCATCGACCCCGCGCAGATCCGTGGGTTGCGTATTTCCACCGCGCGGCTGCCATACGGCATCCCCGGGTTGCACTCAAGCGACTCATCCCCCGTGCTTGGACCCGTGTCGCCACTCGCGCCATACCCCGCGCCACACCCCCCCGGCCCAGACTCGCGCCGCAGCTCGTTTGCCTCTTCGGGCAGCTTCTCCCACCTGCGTACGCGTCCACCAAGCTTCTCGTTGCTGCCTACTCATAAGGACGGGCGCTCGGGATCCTTCGCTAGCACGTTCTCTGAGGATGCTATAGGAAGCGACGTGGGTGCCCCTACGCTCGCCTCCGCCACTGCACGCCGCGTGAGCTTTGGTGAGGGCGGATACGACCCCGTGGGGGACCGCGCGCCGGGGAACCCACTGTTCCCTAGCAGCTTTGCACGGCTGGCGCTGGGACCGACGTTGGTGGCCAAGTGATTATTGTGCCTCTTCCCTTGTTTGTGTTGAAGTTGATCACGATCGGTAGTAACCCTGCGCTGCGCTCCGCCCCACACCCGCCGGCCCCGCGGTTCGCGCCGGGGCAGCTTTATGGGAGTGGGAGCCGCAAGCCGCGCACATTGTCGCATGGACGTGCTGGCCATGGGCGTGTGGGGAGCGATTATGCAGTCAGTGTTGGGGAGGACAGTAGTATAGGCGTCACCGGGGCCGAGTGAGGGATTGGGAATGAGAATGGGATTGCGAGTAAACTTGAAATGGGTGGAATTGGATCGTAAATTGGAACTGTACATCGCGATGCTTCTTGTTTGTGTAATAATAGATGATTGTACTGGTTATCCGTGCTACCCAAAGGGGAAAGGAGGTCGATTCTGTTGCTTTGAACTCAAACCAATGATGACGACGCGTTTTTGTGGGAATGCAGTGTGCACCGATGCAAACCCAAATCATACAAAGCAATGCGCGAATTAAATAAATGCTCAATCTACTCCCTCTTCCCCTTCCCCACCATGTTCCGTTTTGCCTCCCCACACACAGCCAGCCCATGCACCCTCCATGACATATCCAGCGCCATGCCGAACGGAATGAGGAAGAACGGCACATAGCTCCCGAGCAGCAGCATGCGCTGCGCCGCTGTGAGCGCACCGAGGGGCGGAACGGCGGAACTAGCTTCAGGGACGGCGAGGATGTACGCGATGCACGGAAGGGTGGTGGTCGCTGTGGAGGCGCCGTAGAGCAACAGTAGAACGGTGAGTGCGGGTGTCAGGCCTACATGCAGCGTTCGCGTTAGTGTCGACGCAGAGAAAGGTGGGCCAGACCTTTGTACAACCCGTAGAGCCCAATGAAGAACACAGGCGTTTGGAAAAATCTGCTTAGGAATGAGAAAAACACACGGGATGGAGTGGGGACATGCACACACGCTTCAAGGCCCATGAACGAGCGGAACCACACAAACTCATGCGCGGGTGTCGCGACGCTCAGCGCACCCCCGATAAGCGGGTCGTTTGAGAAGCGAACGTACCACTCTGGCAGCCCTCGCACGACGGCGGGGAGGAGCGCGCGCAGCGCTGGGGGGTAGATAGGCTGCAGGTCTATGAGCAGGGTGGATGGAATGTGGATCTACGACTGGGTTCGGGTAGGTTTTGAGGGGAGAAACGGAGCACACTTACGGAGAAGAAGATGAAATAGAGGAGGTCGAGCGGGCGGGAGGTCAGTCGCGACATGGTGGTTGGAACAAAGTTGACGGTCAGAGCTTAAGCGCTCAACTATTATGTACTAAAAAAGCCACGCGACTTTGTATATAAAAGTCAATTGTAAGTTTTCAATCTGCCAGTGATCATGGAACGTTCACAAAAACATTCGAATTGGGGTTTGTGGGTCATACGAATACATGCCTTGCGCGTATGAGCGTCGCACCAGATACAGGAAATCTTAGGGCGTAATGTAGTCATGAAATCACATTGTTGAGACCGTGTTCCAATCTGAACAATACTGGTGACTTTTCTTTTGCGACATATCAGCCTCCCTTGGAAGCGGCCATGAGAATAAAACCAGCACCGACTACCCTGCCTGCCCCAGAAATATAAAACTCAAGCAATCAGTAGAACCAAAACCCGAAAAACGCGATACCAACCTCACAAACTTCCTCCCTCCAGCCCGCCCCAGCCATGAGAACGGTACCTCGTACAGGCAACATCAGCACCGGAAAGGTAGAGCACTATGCCGACTCACCGGCCCCAGGGAGCCGCCGTACGATACAATTTCGAATGTCGATGGCGGTGCGGTGGGCGAAATGAATGTTGAAGTCGGTAAACAGGGAGCCTAGTCTCATCCCCAGCCTCGATCGTATGTCCCGCCTCTGCCGCGATTTATCACACAGCGATACGTACCACGCATATACCCATATTCACTCATTTACGGCCTCCATAAGTGTCCAAAGTAAGAGCCGCCCGGCGGGTGGTCAGCAGCCTATACGAACCGTGCCGCAGAGCGCCCCACGCGTGTCTGATAATACGAGACATACGCGCGGCCCCGGCTCATTTTTGTGCGGATAGGCTCAGGGCCACGAGCAGTGCGCGGACAAGAGGCAAAGAGCCCATTTATTGTCCGGGATACCCAGGCGGTCTGAGCATCTGAATGCAATCTGTGACATATACACACTCTGGGTGCGCGCCGTTGCGCCGCGTCTCCGGTCAGCGAGGGTGGACGCCAAATGCGGTTGCGGTGGATTGGTTTCAGCGGCCGGGCTACCCTCGAATGGCCCAGGATGAGAGCTTTGGGATTGTTGTAGTGGGTATATTGTGGTGCATAAAAGAGGTGAGAGTGATGATGCATATGAGTATATCATGCGTTGGGGGGACGAAGTGTCTGTGAGCACTGGGATGGGTCATAGGTCGGCCATAGAGGTCCATAAACCATATCTTGGTGGGTCCGTATCCCCACCGTTTGTGCTCTCATTCAGGGCCCTTTGAGGTTATTCTGGCCGCCGTTTCCGATCACCGCGACCGAGTTGGCGCTCCCCACCCCCGCCACTCGGAGGCGCGGAGCGGCGGTGCGCATCCAGCTTGTCTATATATCACGGAGTTCATACAGGCACCCGCCCAGCCTGGACATTCCGGACAATGCGTGGGCCCTCAGCCGCTGGTTTGTGCGCTGCCCGTGGCTCTGAGCCGATCCACATGTCAATGGCCCGGGCTAGCGCGTATATCTCACAGTATCGTGCACGCATGGGGTGTTCTGCGCCACGGTTCACATGAGGGTGCTTCCCCCCACTTTGGACGCTTCAAGAGCCCGAAAGTGGGTGAGTGTTGGCATATGAGCGGTATGTATTACTATGTAATACAAAACTGCGGGAAGCGTATGGTGAACCCGCTGTGCCAGACAGCAAGCCCAAGTTAGAGAGTTTGCGAGCATCTTGGTAGTGGTACCAGTGCCATCGCAGGCAGATGCTCGGGAGCACGATTGATGCACGCGTCGTACTATTACTAGTATCCGACTCGGCTGAGGGTGCCGATAACAGCAAGGACGGCACGCCGTCACTTGTTGAATCAGGCGTTATTGCGGCCACGTCCTGGTGCTGCGGGGTCGCGACCACCAGGGACACATGGCGCAGTACAAGGTTTATGCTGCTAGCCGAACATCAGATGAACGGGAGGCTGCCACATGCGAGCGTGGACTACGCACGGCTGTCCAAGTAATGCAGAAGGGAGGGAGGGGGGAGGTGGTTATGATCAGTGGGAAAGGAAGGTGGGAAGTTGGGTGACATACACGGCCAGTGGCAAAAGTGGTGCCGAGGCCCAACTGGCAAAAACATGCTTCGCATCA
>QGOG01007106.1:0-10651 GCA_003313185.1 Collybia sp. MG36 | reverse complement strand
CGCGGACCACTTCGACGGGTTCCGGTTCTCGAAGATGCGCGAACGGCTCTCACAGGGCGGCGGCGACGCAGAGATGGACGAGAAGCGACTCCGGCTGACGAGCACGAGCTTGGACTATCTGTCGTTCGGCGGTGGGCGGCACGCATGGTGGGTTCATTCCCGGTATTGGGGCGCTTACTGAGAGAGTTCATGGCTTAGTCCGGGCCGGTTCCTCGCGGCCCTTGAGCTGAAATGCATGCTCGCGCATGTGATCTTGCACTATGATGTGCGGACGGAGACGGAGGGTGTACGCCCCCCAGACGACTGGTTCGGGCCCATTTGCACGCCCTCGCGCTCCGCGAAGGTGCTATTCAGGAAGCGGAATACCGCGCCGTAGTAATATTGTTCTAGATTATGACCGGAACCAGCAATATACCCTGAGCATACTACCCAAACTAAGCTAATGTATGCCAGGGCATTAATATCATAACCGTGGTACCTACCCATTCCGGGGAAGATATGGTTGGACCCGTCGGCTTTTGAGATGCTGAACTGTCAATCAAGAGACGGTGTTTGGCAGCCCGGTGGTGGTTGGGAAGCCTAGGGTGATGTACGCGGCGAGGTCGGCGATTCTAGCACATGCAGGCGAATCACAAGTGCCAAGGCCCACTTCCACTTCCAGAGAAATACAACACTACACCATCATGGAACTGGCACCCTGATGGTGTCAATTGATGGTGAGGTTGCTAAAAATACGCGTCCCGCGGTTCGCGCTGTGCGTCAGCGCTTCACCGCCAGCCTCTGTTTCTGTGCATGATGGGACTGAATCACTTCTTGATCGATAGATGATGTTGATTTGACCACAGTGCGACTTCCATCCCCACAATGCAATCTCAGGTCCACGGGTTCACTGACAGCTAGTGTTACACAACAAGTCAGCAAAGACATCAGGAAGTTGCGGATCGTGCATCAGGGCTGGAGGTAAGCACACGAATCAGGAAAGAACATGAATCAGGATGCAGCCAAGCATAAGGTAATACAACGTTCGAATATTTCGGCCCCGCCATGTAGCGGCTGTAGTGGCTTCTTGTAAAGCTGGAAAGCATTGAAGTTGCTCCACAATTAATGTTCAAGAGTATAAGCACTGGCAGTTACTCGAAGTAAACGCTGTGGGCATAACTTGCCATTAGAGGCTGGCCCCACAATCCGAGGCACCCGGCGTTAGCCCTCAGGAATGGAGCTGTGTGAATTACTCGTGCGCGTTTCGCACAGGCCTAAGACAGGCCTCTCATGTTGTCTGGCGACCATGTCTTGTGACAGGTCGGTCATCGCCGTGCGTTTCGCCTGCTTCACCATGGTGAGATCAATTGAAAATTCCTTTAGACAAATGAAAACTTGGGCATGCTCGGGGGCGAGCCTAGCTTCTGAGGGCGCCCAAGTTTTCATTTGTATACAATTACAGCACTGCTTGTTACTCGAGTCTAAGGATTCAATATTTCGCGAGCCGGGACCATTAACATCAATCTCAAAGAGATCAAATTCCAATCTCGACTGGTTGCCCGCCGGCGAAAATGCATTCTCTGCTTATGGGAAGACCATTCACTGGGGTTATTCCCACTGCTCCCTCCAACACGCATCAGCCGGGAGAATGGGATGTGAACCGACCCCACGGAGGCCCTAGCTGCTAAGCACCATGTATACGACGATCAATATTTATGGAGGTTTCCTGGGGATAACAACATCAAGGTGTTAATACTCTACCTTTCCCGAGCTGGTTTGATGACATCAAACAGGGTATTGCATTGAGCTCTGAGATCTGATAATCGATGGAAATGAAGTGAGGCGGTTTGGGTTGTGTGTATTGTCATAGCAAGCCAACAGTAAGTATAGTATATTTAAATCGCCTCTATCAGGTTAGAAAATTGACCAGAGTCCTCGGGCGTTTGAGTTTGTTCAATCTTCATTGATCGCAACTTGAACTGTCCCGATGTCGAGTGACATGACCGGGCTATTCATCGCTGATTCATCGCTGAGATGACCACTATGTCCGATTCAACCCCGATACGCTTCGGCCTCGGGAGCAGTGGGAACAGAGACCGAGTCGTGGTTGCGGTGGTGGGTATGCTGCGATCCAACCAACATTGGAATAGCTCTAACCAGCATTGTACGTGCCGTGCCGTTTGTTGAATGTGTTACTAAGCTCTCCATAGCTCTGCTGCCCACCGCCGGTGGAAGGCGTTCGTGACTGCAAAGTTCCCTTAGATAGGGACTCGCGACGGCTTTGCTATCGGCAGCGTTTTCACCCAGGTTTACACAAGTATCCCGGCACATTCTTCTCAATTTTGATTCTCGGAGGGAAGGAACGGGCAAGTTCCCAAAACAAGCGCGAATATACTAGGCTTGGGAGACGCGCAAACCACATGACCATGGAGCGCCGTTGGATAGCCTTGGACGAAGTTTGATTCACGTTTCAAACCCATTCGAACTGTGAGATATTCCACTATAACTGAGTTAATCCGTTAAGTTATCTAGTAGCGCGAGTGACTCTGAAGGGCAGTGACCATGAACCAGTCGGAACCATCCCGGTCCATCCGATTAGGAACTATCTTCAACTCTTGACGAGAACCAGCTGTAACGCTTGATCATCAACACTGCACGGTATACAGTTTTGATGGACTCCAAGTATCGGATCCTCTCTCCGGAACATCCCCAACAGTTGTTATGCTGATATCTCCAAAACATGTCCTTTGTAGGTGAGATTGACGGATGAGCTCCCCCTTGATCCCTCAATGCATTCTTCTTGCTAATTATAACCTGTATGCGTATGGCTGGAGGTTCGAGTCAACTGGGGCGCTGGGGGCATTGGTCCGAGTGTAGAGTCATCGCTACTAGTATATCTACCTGGACTATCCCGCGCAATAACTTAAACAACTTTTTCGCTTTGCCCCACTTTCACCATGTTTCCTACCGCGGATTACCCCACTTTCATTGCCTGTTCTTTTGTGGCCGCTGCCTGTCTTCTCTATCTTCTTCAGAAACCTTCTCGCTGTCCGTACCCCCCTGGGCCTAGACCCTTCCCGCTCATTGGCAATGTCTTCAATATGGAGCGGCGAAGTCCATGGATAAAATATTTCGAATGGGGAAAGCAATATGGTCAATGAATTCGTTCATCGCGCTGTCATGGACTCATCATTCTTCAGGAGATTTGATCCATATCCACATTCTCGGCAGGCACATCGTGGTTGCCAATTCAGCCTCGGTGGCTGTCGACTTGTTACAGAAGCGTTCTCGCATATACTCGGATCGTCCCGAGTTGACAATGCTCAACATGATGGGCTGGGGTTTCGACATGGCATTCATGCACTATGATGACCCCAGGTTCCGAAGACATCGAAAACTATTTCACCACAGATTCGGTCCTCAAGGAGCACTCTCATTCCAACCAACTCAAGAACGCGAGACTCGACATTTTTTGCGCGATCTGCTCGACACTCCTCAGGAGTTTACGTCGCACGTCACAGAGTATGCCTCTGGTGGTTCCTCCCTTTCACGACATCCCCTGATTCTTCCCTACGCATAGCTTCGTCGTTTCGATTATATCAATTGCCATGTACGGCGATGGGATTATCCGAAAGGACAGTAAGCTCGTTCAAATAGCTGCGACCTCGGTGGACACCCTCGCCGAAGAGGTCTTCTTTGGAGCTGTTATGTTATTCGCCTTGCCAGCCTGTAGGTCACCCTATCACGTGTTAACGCGAGGACTCAATCTGTCATGGCAGTGCGACATCTTCCATCATGGTTCCCCGGTGCGGGATTCAAAAAAGTAGGGCTTCGATGCCAGGAGATGACAAGAACGCTGCAAGAACTGCCGATCTCTATGGTGAAAGACGCGCTTGTGGGTACCTCTAGGCACTCTGATCATTCTGAAAGCTGATCTAGAGCCTGCGCAGTCGCGGGGAGTGGCGACACAATGCTGGACGACAGACCTGTTGGAGGATGCCACACTCGGCGCGAGCGAGGATGATATCAAGGCTGTGACCACCACGGCCTTCGCAGGTAAGTGGGGCGATCTCTCCTTGGTGGATCTGAATTACATTGTGCTCATGAACATAGGTGGTGTACACACGGTTGGTGGCCATTGTCCGGGTGAATTCGTTGTCTTCTGACATCCCATCCTAGGTCGAATCTCCATTGAAATCGTTCTTCTTGGCTATGGTTCTCCACCCCCATGTCCAAAGGCGTGCCCAAGCCGAAATTGATCGCATCGTTGGTGCTAACCATAGGCTACCATCCTTCGGAGATCGCCCTTCACTTCCATATATCACGGCTATATGCCGCGAGGTCTTGCGGTGGCATCCGCCCGTACCATTAGGCAAGGAAATGCTTTTTTTGTTAATTTCTGGCCCTCTTACCTCCATCCAGGTGTCTCTCATGCGATAATGGAGGATGATGAGTATAATGGGTACTTCATTCCCAAAGGTAAGGACCCTTGGTTTCGAGTGTCCGCTGCTACAATGCTAAAAATAACCGGTTAGGGTCGGCGGTCTTGAGCAACATATGGTCAACCTGGTTATGTTACTTTTGTTGTCCAATGCTGATCTTTGTGCGCAACAGGGCCATAACTCACGATGAGAGGGTGTTCACCAACCCTGACTCGTTCATGCCCGAACGATTTATTGACGCGGATGGGCTTCTCATTGATGACGCATTCCCCGTGTTTGGATATGGGCGTCGGTCGGTCCTGCCATAATTCCAAATGATGACCACGGCTGAACATTATTCCAGTGTGTGCCCCGGTCAGCAGATGGCGGAAGCCACATTGTGGATCGCAGTCTCGTCTATCCTCGCAACATTCAACATCTCAAAGGCGGTCGATGAAATTGGCCGGGAGGTAGAAGTAGGAGAGAACTATACTTCAACAGGACTAATAGTGTAAGGCTCTCATATTCCTTTTTCAGTCGTGAAATTTTCTTATTTTGAAACAGCCAACCATTGCCATTCCAATGCTCAATTAAGCCCCGTTCTACCGAGGCCCGCTCGTTGCTCAATCTGTAAACACCTAGAATTTCAGCTGCAGTTGTTGAGATCCCGGCCATGGGTAACTGTGGTATCTCTCTCATCCCTTTCATTTAGTCTATGTAACACACTAGAGCTTGACTTGTCGACGCAGGCGTTGATTTGTGCTTTTAGATCAAAAACATGTGTTGATTGTATAAGTATAATATATTTATGTCATTGAACGGAACCGAAAATTGGTCAAGGATTGTGATTGCACGCACCAAGGAAAATCCTGCACATTCCATGCACTGTGATCAAAAGATGGATTGACTGAACGTGTATCTATTTCAACATAGATAGACATGAGGTAGCATATTAGTAATGCAGTCAATGGGCGACCGTTTCCTATGTAATATCTCCTATCATCATAATGCCTTCCACGGTCGGAGTCGCGTCCGCCACCATACCCACCACGGTCCGAGTCCCCTCGATCACCTCGATCGCCCCGGTCACGGTCATGATCACGGTGCCCGCGGCCATAATCGCGCCCACCACGTCTACCTCTGTCATCGTAGTCCATTATCACAAAACCAAACGCATGCGACTCGCGGGTGTGGATCAAGAATCGACCTCCAATAGTCCTTCACTTCAACGGCGATCCCCGTCCAACATTGAATCTCTGAGATGAATACTAAGAATAGCCTCTGTAAAAGACTCCGCAGTTATATAGTACCATAACAGCGATCTAAAGAAGCTATCATTGATGATGGGACTTGACTTCAGTGGTTACTCACGCCGAACTGAGCTGACCGCCCAATAACATATGCATTGATATATAGCGCACTGCGGAGGTAGTAATTGAGCGGCTATACTATCTTGTTACCGGGGCTCCACATTGCGAATCAACAAAAATTTAAAGTTCTGTTTGGCTCCATGTGTTTAGCCCCGGGATGCCCGCAATCATGCATTGATCATGTTTTGCACATAGGAACCTGCCATGGCAGGAAATCACCCAACACTCCATGCCTGATCAGGATGGTTCAAGCTCAAACATCATCTCTTTGGATGTATAGTAGTGCTGGCACTTTGTTACACATGGGCCGATATACATTGGGTTGTTTCTACTATTCATCATCCTCCATGACATCATCAATCGCTCTGGGGTTCACTGCCCACGTCAAAGCCGTAGCACTCTCTGCAAATGGGGTTGTAAGCACCGAGAGATGGAAGGATCCAGGCGCCATAATGATACGGCGAATATTCAGGATAATCCGTGAGGTCACGATAACTGAGATACTACGCATGGGGTTGATCAACAAACCGCGCAGCTCCGCTCGCTCCGGCGGAAGGCAGAGGTAGAGAATGAGAGACGTCAGCCCAGAGCTAAATTTGGTGTCAGCTCGCGTTTTGTGCTAGGGATAACAGTGCTCGCACAAAAACAGGAAGAAATCGTAGATCAGGCAATCCTTGAAGATGACGCGTGCGATCCGTGTGTTCCCGTCAACATCTGGCGGGGTGGGTTAGCCTAGGACATAATAGCTCGGATGGGGGCTTACAGTGTTGGTAGGTCCGGACCGCTGTGAGCGTGAAGATACCAAAATTGAAAAAGATGGATGATCCAAATTGAACGAGCCCAGCTGCCACCGGCGGAGCCGCGATAGTGAAGGAGCATGTTAGACCCGGAGTTGCAAACTTGGAGACTGTTGGCGATGGAGATGTGAGCGAATGTCTCGGGCAATGATATTTCATGTACATTTAATTTCTGCGGTTGCTGCAGAAATCGAGGCGATGAGACCAAGATTGCTGGCCTGCAAGATCTCAGTCAGACATTATATTATGGGAAATAAGTGAACGATACCAAGACAAACATAATCAGCAACCACTTGAAGAATTTCCGGCCGCGATATAGGGCATACGTCCGTAGGCCCAGGAAAACTTGGTCATGGATATTAGATCAAGGGCTGAGTGTCAATACGCATCTGGCGACCCACTTGTGACTGGGATGAAAAGAAAGTCTGAAAGCCACTCCTCGTGGTAAAACCAGGCTTTGCAAAACTTGGATAATGGTTAGATATAGGTCAAATTAGGCTGGGGCGCACTCACGCCAAATGGTGGGTCCACCCAAAGGTAGTCTATTCCCCGCGGTCAAAACCGTGGTCTAGGCGCGGGTAGGGACACTTACAAGCGAAACCCACCCCCTGTACGATGACATTTGCGTACCTCATTAGCAGGTACATTGCGGTCCCCCTTGAAAATCTCGCTTGCTAAACAAATACCATCCTTAATCCAGATCAACAGGGGAAAGAGCAATGAGCGTGCCCAAATAAATCTGTACTGTGGATTGAAAGTTAATTCCATGACCTGGTACATTCCACCCGAATACTGACCTCGCTGTGAGCGCGTCAGCATTATTCTTAACCGAGGAAAGATCAGGCTTACGCGGGGAATGTGATAATTATGTCATGGAGTAACCACATGTATGTAGCAACTTGAGTTCTGATGAGCTGAACGCCAAATAAATTTCAGCTATCAGTACGTACCCATAGCATACTAAGATATGATTACGGTTAGAGTATGCTAGATAATGAGGTTCTGATGCTCACGTTGACCGTTTGCGCGTCTTTTGTGATCGTAATGAATTCTTGGATAAGAGCTGCTTCCTGCTCTGGCGTGAGGGGGCCGGCAGACATCCTGATACTCTAGTTCAGACCTCAGGGTGTCTGGATGCTAGCAGTTATAGCGAAAGACTGGCAAAAATAAACTAAACCGTTACCAACACGATAGAATGGATTGATGCCTCATCATCTGCTGACCGTACTTACCAGAGATCCCGACCGAATCAGAATCAGAAGGCACAAGTGCTGCACTAGCCAACGCCTCGTCACCCGCGAAAGGTTGTAGCTTCCCAAGGTCCATGTCGACTCACCAAACCATGACCTAAAATCGTTTGATGCACGATGCAACATGCCGCATGAACTCACACGAAGATTCAAGAAGATGTCTTCAAGTTTTTCCGTCGAACTATTCTCTTAGCGAGCCTAGTTTGGGGGGAGGCAAGGTGAACTGGCTGCCTGGTACAGCTGCGTGAAACATTCCAGGTGATGATCTGTCACCTCTCTGCGCTAGGAACGGGGTCTTGATGCTCCACTGCTAGTAGTGCGAGGTCCTGACAGGATGGAAACAATAGGCGCACGAAAATGGCATCGGCGGGCTTCCTGTCACCTGTGAAAATTTGTGTTATCCCGAGCCTATATTGGGGGCAATAAATAGATGGTGGCTCAAAAGATAATATAGGTCGATCCATCGCGATCATATGAATTGGGTCATTCGCTTTGCGCGTCTGATTCTGTTTCATTCCAAGTATTTTTCACGCACTGTTCGTCGGGCCCTATAATGCCGTCTCAGACTGCGCGACGCTGTCTGATTATTGATGGCGCTGGTTTCTTTGGATGGCACCTCGTAGACGCATGCTTCGCGAGGCGGTATATTCGTTATGTACTCGACCTGGTGGAGCTAGCAAGGACGGAATGGTTGGCGGTGCTCGAAAGTATTGCACGTGGAGCTCGGGCATAAGGGTCTCCAAAAATGCGGTGTTATCCAAATTGGAGTGATCATGAGGTGGGGTCAAAAGTTGTATTCCGTCCGCTTTTTCCCTGTATTTTTTGTAGCGGGAATTACCATGTGGCATGCTCATTTCATGGTACAAGTTGAAAATGTGTGGTTTCATGAATCTGTATTAGTGTTCCCTTACACTAGAAATCGTGACGACACTCGGCGTCCAAAATTTTGAGATCTTATCTCCGGGCTCCACATGCAGCACTTTCGAGCGCCACAGTATCTCGTCTACGATCTTGCGGATGTGCGCGGACGTGCAGTCTTCGTGAGAAGGGCTGGTGAGGTATCATTTCCTACTGAGACCGAGAAAAATTATGTTTCCCTTTTGAGTTTTCCCAATTAGTAAAAGCTGGGATTCTAAGCTGTTTTGAGATCGCCTTAGGCACTGTAGAAAATTTAGCTGAAGTATCCAGAATAATAATGGGAGGCGCAGCACATTATCAACGCGACGCACACTGGGTGCATGAGCCCGACGATTGGAAAGCCCAAAAAGGAAAAAAATATTTGATTTTAGGAATTTCAAACTCAGTTGCATCCCTCCAACCCGACCTTGTTACACGAGGATTGTGGCTACTTACTAGGAACGACCACCCCGAGTTCCATTTACCGTATGCTGAGATAGCGCTAGGCTCAGTCAATCCTTGGTTATGGTTCAATTTCTTTGGAAGAGGGCTTGCGGCGGACGGTCCAGGTATGCATTTCCATCGATGCTATGAATATGTTTGACAGCAATTCCGATAGTGGTGGCTTGAAAACCGGCGCCCAGGAGCATTATACCTCAACCTTGGAAACCGACCCATGGATGTTCTCAGTTCCGTGCCTGGTTTGGGCTGCACTGATAGATACTAGCCATCGAGCAAATAGCCCGAATGGGGCATCGGCATAGCCAATGACGATGTGTTCGAGCTTTGTATCAACAAGCCCTTTCTTGAATCTTGATGCATGTGTGTATAACACGCAGTGAGAATCTCGGACTTATAAAATGGCCTGTGACTCATTGGCTCAGATGCATGATACAGATACATCAACATCACCTTCCATCATTACGGGCGCGAACATATGTTTCCACATCTGATCGCAAACTGACCCAGTAGAGAACACGAGGCTATTTTGAGCTTACTATATGTGGATATACTTTCGATTCGACGCTAGTGAGCATCATATAATGAACGGACGTTCCCGGCACTTCCACTCCCGCTTCACAACAACCCACCCTCCAACGCGTTTTCATGGGCAATCTCTTCTCTAACCCCACAGTGCTTGGCGTCGTGGCTGTTTCGAGTGTTCTCTTGCTGAGGCGGGCGATCCACAATCACTCCAGATTGGTGTGTCACCTGCATTCATTCCATAATTCGATTCTCGGAAGTCAATACTAACTCAACCCTCATAGCGCGACATTCCCGCCGCTGGCCATGGGGGAATACTGACGTCCTATATCAGCGCATTCCAGTATGCCGTCGATGCTCATTCCGTGCTTCAGGCTGGGTATAAGAAGGTGTGTGGCCATCCCTATTTCCGCCCCACACGCCCGATCATTATCACAGTACCGGGGTCGTCTGTTCAAAATAGCCCAAATGGATCGCTGGATCGTGATCGTGACAGGTGAGAAGCACCTCGAGGACCTGCGCACCGCGCCTGAGCACATCCTGTCCATGGAGGCTGCCATGATTGATGTATGTCACGAGCTTCCCTTTCAATCCAATCTCGAACCTGGGCATTGATACTCGACTCAGCTCCTTCAATCTGACTACACCCTCGGCGCGGAGATTCGCCATGACACATATCACCTCGCGGTCATCCGCAATGCAATGAACAAGAACCTAGAAATGATTCTGCCAGAGATCCTCGATGAGACGATTGTGGCATTCCACGATATCGTGGACAACATGCTCTCGGACCAAGGTAGGCACTTTCTCGAGTCCACAGGATCTCCGCCAATATTTTCTTAGGCTGGACGGCCGTCCCTGCTGTGGACACAGTCACCCAGATCGTCTGTCGCGCGATGAATCGCTCCTTCGTGGGCGCCCCACTGTGTATGTTGGCTCCCCTCTCACCGACC
>QGOG01007105.1:0-36530 GCA_003313185.1 Collybia sp. MG36 | reverse complement strand
CCCAATGTACCCCAAGGACGTCCCCGGCGCGGACACCTTCCACGGGCATGTGTGGCACTCGGCGCGGTGGAACCACGACGTCGCCCTCACTGGCAAGCGTGTTGGGGTAATTGGAAATGGCTGCTCGGCGTACGCTATTTATGTTGCTGCCGCTATTCCCAACGCGTGTCCGGGATGGACTTGCTTATGCATATCACAGAGCCCAGTTTATACCCGAGATTTCTGCTGATCCCTCGGTTGAGGTGGTCAACTTCTGCCGGACGCCCCAATGGTTTATCCCGCGCGTGTGTTCTTCCTGTTTTTAGCGACTGGTCCCAGGATACTCAACAAAAATCGTGATAGAGGAACTACCGTTATGCTGGCTGGATCAAATGGATGTTCGCGCGTGTGCCCTTCGTGATGCGCTGGTACAGGAATTTTATTATGGCGAGGGTGCGTTGCATTGAAGCGTGAGATATTGATAGCCAATAATTCCGACTTTAGGCCGACATTGGATTTTTGCTATTTCGGAAGGACAATAAACGCCTGATAGCTTTCGCAAAACGTGTATGTCTTTGGTGTGTGTGTGAAGGGACCAGTGCTCACCCGCGGAGGACACAGATGATGACGGCTTATGTTAAAAAGCACGCCCCAAAGGAGCAGTGGGAGAAGCTGATTCCTGATTATCGTAAGTGCTGCGCGTTTTCACGATCATGTAGATGCAGATATGATGCAACAAAGCACCTGGGTGCAAGCGACTCATAGTGGACCCGGGTTACCTAGCTGCCTTGCGCCGGCCGAACGTTCATGTCCGATGGGATAGCATTGAGTGTGTCATAGAAGAAGGAATCAAACTGAAAAACGGCGAGGTGGTGCCGTTGGATATTATCATATTTGGAACGGGCTATTCGGTCGTGGGTGTTACGCGTATGTTTAGCCCAAGTCCTTTGCCCTGATTCACGCTAGGAACCCACTGATTTGAGAGCGGTGGGCCGGGGCGGAACGTCGATCCACGAGTATTTTGAGAGCAAAGGCGGGCCGACGGCATATGTCGGGAGCTGTATTCCGGGGTTTCCCAACCTGTTTGTGTTACTTGGTATGAATCCCGCGTCTGCTCAGGATTCATATTGATCGACTCACAACCCTGGCACAGGACCAAACGTAGCTTCGGGGCATGCCTCGGTAATATTCAGCCAAGAGGCTCAGGTAAGTCTGTGTAGAACTGAGCCGAGATCAGAAACTGATGTCTGACGACATTAGATCCAACATGCGCTGCAGCTCATCAAACCTGTTCTGGATGGCGAAGCACAGTCATTTGAAATTAGCGACGAAGCGACAGACAAGTATAACGCATGGCTGGAGGGGAGGCTCGCGAGTTCGGTATGGACAGAATGCCACTCATACTACCAGGTCGCAACGAAGACAAAGACGAAGATAGTGGCCACGTTCCCCGGACCTGTGACGCTTTTCTGGTGGTTGACTCGTGCCCCGCGGTGGGAACAGTTCCATGCTGTGGGAGCAGAAGAATGGAAGAGACATCGAAAAATGAATGCGATTAAGAAGTGGGTGGTGATGAGTGGGATAATTACGACTGTGATGAGCGTGGTGCTTATGGGACAAACGGAGTCCCTGCGGTCTGCTGTGGAGGTTTTGAAGAGATTGTTGAAATTAAAGAGAATGTAATGATATGTTTTGAACTGGTTCGGCTCCGCTTGAATGAACCATTTCGAGACAGCTTCGGGTTGTAACTTCATCCCAAACTAATAGGCTTCAGGCCTTGATCCTCTCCTCCTCCACCGCCAGGCATGACATCCCACTCCCATGCTTCATCCACTGCAAATCTCGTCGGGATTCACTATCGCGTTGGCAAGAAAATTGGCGAGGGTTCATTCGGTGTCATCTTTGAGGGTGCGCTCCCCACCAGCACCAATCTATCTCGCCTTATTCTTCGTTCATCCTAGGTACAAATTTGCTCAACTCCCAGACCGTTGCCATCAAATTTGTACGCTATTCTTGTTCTAGTCGTCCACGACCTCATGTTTTGTCCCTCTATAGGAACCCAGGAAAGCTGAAGCACCCCAGCTACGTGATGAGTGTCGCTCGTACCGTATTCTCGCTGGATGCAGTCAGTTTCACTTCCCGTCAACCCGCATCCCACTCTCAAGCTTTTTCTCCAGCTGGGATCCCCCAAATCTATCATTTTGGCCAAGAGGGCCTCCACAATATCCTCGTCATAGACCTTCTTGGGCCCAGTCTTGAGGATCTCTTCGACATGTGTGGCCGCAAGTTCTCGATAAAGACCGTCTGCATGGCCGCCCGGCAAATGGTGAGTGCTGCGATCACACTTGCAATGTAAATTTTCACAATCCGTCATAGCTCTCTAGAGTACAGACCATTCATGAAAAGAACCTCATCTACCGTGACATCAAGCCCGACAACTTCCTCATCGGCAGACCCGGGACCAAAGGCGCCAATGGTCAACCCACATTTGACTTTGCTAGCGCCCGTGCTGACGCCTTTGCAGTCGTTCACGTTGTTGATTTTGGGATGGCAAAGCAGTACCGCGACCCAAAAACGAAACAGCACATCCCCTACCGCGAACGGAAAAGTCTGAGTGGAACTGCCCGGTACATGAGCATTAATACCCATCTTGGACGAGGTATGTCGCTGTTGCGCTCCGCCATCAGTGGTCGACCTGACCATGGCAATGACCCTGCCCACAGAACAATCCCGGCGAGACGATCTAGAAGCTCTCGGCCATGTCTTTATGTACTTCTTGCGGGGCAGCTTACCCTGGCAGGGCTTGAAAGCGGCAACGAACAAGCAGAAATATGAGAAGATCGGTGAGAAGAAACAGTCGACTCCGATCAAAGAGCTTTGTGAAGGTTTCCCTGGTATGCCCCTCAATCATCGGTAGGCTCAGGCCGATAGCTGATTTTTGTTTGCCAGAGGAATTCGGAATTTATCTTAATTACGTGCGCAAACTTGGATTTGAAGAAACACCCGACTATGATTTCCTTCGGGAACTTTTTAACAAGGTCATGAAAGGTAATAATGATGTGGACGATGGAATCTTTGATTGGAATTTACTCAATGGTGGGTTATAATTCTTGATCCACATTATGGTATTCTGAGCAACCATGCAGGGGGAAAGGGCTGGGAAGCATCTATGGTAACCAAATTTTTGTCACAATAATGATGCAATCTGATCCCCTTCGCAGGGCCAATCCCAAATTCTTGCACAAATGCAAAACTCGGCGTTGGCACAGAACCCACAGGAGCGCCGCAGAGACTCCGACCGACGACGCTCGCAGGCAGGCAACATTGTGCCTCCTTCTCCTGCCTTGGTGCGGCATGGGTCCAAGCAGCGCAAGATCCCCAACTCACTTGTGCCCGGAGGTGGGAACGCGCCAGGTCAACTCACACCCTATTCTACCACTGCCCAAGTGAATGTCCCGGTTGGCACACCACAGCGCGGGAGCCCTCAACATCCATACGCAACAGCACCCTCAGGAGGCTACGACTACGGACGGGAACCGGGGGACGACCCGCTACCGACGCAGCAGCAGTACGGTCGAACGTCGCCGATGGTGTCGACGGTCGGTGCTGCGCCCCCAGCCATCAGCGACGTCCGTGCAAGGGGTGGAGAAGCGGGTGTCTCGCAGGGTGGAGAATACGGTCAGAACGAGGAGACAAAACCCAGGTCCGCCTTGGTACGAATCCTGACATGCCAGTGCGGTTAATCCCCGGATTTTATATCTATTGCATATACTCGAGTACCTTGCATCTACCCATTTCATCATGCAACCCCTCCCTCCACACTCCGCCCCTATACTGATACCCATTATCGACTCTTTCTAATCTCGTTTGCGACTATGCTATGGACAGTATCAGCAACATCGATGCAGTTGCGAATGGAGATCTTGCTGCTGGTATGTATGTACAATGAGGATCAAGGTGATAATGATGCTGGTACATGGAATTGTCAAGCTGGTATCTTAAACTGTCCGAGGGCAATGTGGTATTCAGACAAGAGTAACCAATGGCTTGATCACGCTCCGTCCCCTGCCGAATGGAATTTGCAACAGTCAAGAGAAGAATAGCAAGAGCAGTCAGACAGTTAAGAACACCGGAGCAAAATAAACACGCACTGTCATAATCTTGTTCCCAGTTGGCTGTGCAGCGTTCTAAATTAACTCGCGAACAAGGTATGTTGAAAAAGCCGAGAATTACCATCATCCTCCGGATCTGGGGTTGGTTCGTCGCACCGAGCCGATTGCCGCTCAGAATGGTTGGTGCGTTCGGGCGTGGTGCTGCGATAACACGGGGTATCATTAGAAGGTGCAGTGGAGGCCCGGGACAATAAATGACTGTGGTCTAGCCGGTTGCTGCGATCATCGTCCTTGTCCTTGTCATGGTGGGCGACCGGCTGGGGTCTATTGGTGGGTTCATCTTGGCTTGCATCGTCATGGACAAGAGATTCACTCCGGCGCGTGTCCTGCCGGTTGTCCTCAGGGCCGTTCTGGGGTGTCTGGGGCCGGTTGTCGTTCCCGTTGTGCTTGTTCTTGCGTGCAGCTGGTGTACTGTCGCGCTTGTCTGTAGTGGCCATCCCACGTTTTTTGTACCACTGGCGATTGTCATTATTGGTATTGACACGTTCGTTCTGGCCAACCACTTGAGTGCCGCTGTCACTATTAATGGGTCTTCCCTGATGTTTGTTCGCTTGATCTCCATCGTCATCGATGCCATATTGCTGCTTTCGTCCAAACTTTTGTTTCCTGAAACTCTGCTTATTATACGGCTGATTTGATGGGACGTCACCAGCGTTATTGGGATAGTTACGCCTTGGGCCCATGTTACGTGGCATACTGAGTGGAGATGGTCCGGGGTAGTTTCTCTCCTGAGGGGTAAAATTTCCATTGCCTGGTTGGCGGAACCTATCCCTTCGACCCTCCTGAGAATAATGCGAGTGTCCGCCCGAATCGTTGTAGGGGTTGGGCTGGAAAGGTGGGCGTGGCTGGGGTGGGATGTGGGGTCGGCGCAACATGTGGGGTTGGGGTGGGATGTAAGGCTGGGGCGGCATCGGCTGGGGTCCCATTGGATAACCCTGGTGAGGGAGTGGATGTCCAGCGGGATGTGACTGGTGGTGCGAGGATGGACACCACACGGGATGTGACTGAGGTGCGTATTGAGGCTCATAACCTTGAGGGTGGTTCGACCATGGCTGACTAGGCCCTCCTGCATAATAACCCCCGTTGCTGGGAGCTTCGTAGTATCCAGGCTGAGGCGGGTAATAAACCGCCTGGGGATGAACCGGTTGTGGGTTCAGTAGATATGGAATCGCATGTTGGAATGTGGGTGGTGCGATGTATGTCGGCTGCTGGATTCGATTATAAACGTGTTCTCACTAATATTGAGATTGACAAACTTGGATGATTGGTTGTACCGCAACCACCTGATTCCGCAAACCATCGAGTTTACCCACTAAGAGCTTGTTTTGTTCATCGGCAGCGGTACGCTCTTTAGCATATTGCTCTTGTAGGGCCTCAAATTTACGGTTTAGATCCTGCAGACTAGTTGTTTGAGGATCTGGAGGTGGCGGTTCTTGTTGATACTGTGGGTGGCGGCGAGGGCCATCCTGAGACGGCGATGAAGTCCTCGAATCCATGGGCATTCGATCGTTCTCGGAGATGGCAAAGTTGATAGCAGTCGTTACCGGGTTATGCAACGTCGCGGTGGAAGATGTGGACGGCGAAGTAGAGTAAGCTGATGCTGGCTGATGTGGGGCCTGGGCTCGTGCAGAGTCAGAAGGACGCCGAGGAAGAGGTTTCAGAAGACGATTATCCCAACTAGGCGCCAAATGTCGCCGAGGAATCTCCATCGGTTGGCGTTTCGACGCTGGTCTGGCCGTAGTTGGAGGTTTCTTTTTGGCGAATTTGAGGGAAACAGGTTGCTTCTGCTTTTGAAGGATGAGCGACTCTGTAGCCATAGGCACTTCCCCAAAGGTCTTCAGCCTTGAGCTTTGGGGAATGTCCGGCTTGTTGGGCGCTGGTGCGTGTTTCTTGGCCTTCGGGACAAGCATCCCTTTGCGCCCTTTTGACAGCGACTGCGGCTAAGAATGGGTGAGTTTGTATGATGTTGATCCCATCCACTGCGCACCTTCTCCCCCACCTGGCCCTGAGAACCCAGTCTAGGACTACTTACCCCTTGCTCTGGAGTAGATGTGGTGGACTTGATTTTTTTGCTCTGTGAAGGGAGAGACATATCTACAAAATCAATTAATTTCCTCTTCCCCCCCAAGCCGGGTTTACCCGGGATCATCGACAGAATTGTTCGAGGTGTATGAGCAACGAAACCAGGAACCAGTGGATTTTTCGTCATTGGCATAGCTGAATGGGACGGGAGGATGACAGCCACCGGGGCTGGAGAACCCGCTCGTGAAGGAGCAAGTGAGGAAAGCGGAGACAGGTTATCGACATCGCAATCCCAGTCTTCCTTGGGCTGTTTGTTTGTGTCGACCTCCCACAACGTCAGTGCAAGAACGCCGGAACTTTTAAAATACACACCTCCGGGATTTCGGCATAGATGTCGTACCAGCCAAGCTGTAGTGGCATTGCCTTCAGCGGCTTACACTTGTTGAATTTTACAGCAAGGTGAGCTAGCTGAAATGCTAGGTCTGGTTGAGACCCCTGTCGCGCGCTTTGCAGATAGGATCCATGTTGGCCTGCGGATTTGGATCTGCTAGATAGATGGTGGCTATGGTAGTCCTGATGTGTCTTGTTTTGGGAGGACAAGTGCAAGGCGGAAGCGGAGTGGATGTAATAATCCGCAAGAATGTGGGAGAAACATTTGGTAGAATGACACTTCTTGCATGATATAGCTCGTTCAGATAGAACAGAGTGTTGCCGAGAGCACATCCTATCCTTCAACAACAATATGATCAGGCCAAGTGGCGAGATTTGCTATTAGATGACTAACCTTCCCATATGAAACCTGTTGAAGAGTGCGGGCCGCCCGGAAAATACCTAGTTGACCTTCATGCAAGAGATCGCTACGAAAAACAGTGTAAGAATCGACTTTTACTTCATATGAGCCGCGGGGCTTACGGTTCAGTCCTGGGCCATGGAATATCTGGAAGTGCTACAGCCCGATACGCGTCAAGGACACGAAGGGCGCTTCTGCGACTGTGTAACAAGATTTGAATGTCACGACATTGCAAAGCCTCCATCGACTTGCAATAACACGTCCTGCCTTCCGCGAAACATCCTGGGCACACGATGTAGCCATCGCCAAGTTGGAGTTCCCCCACTAAACCGGTTTGGGCTGATATGCAGGTCCGGCACTCAAAAAAGCTCTGAAAAACGTCCGAACCACAAAAATCACAGGTAATGCGATCGTCCTCTTCAGCTGTGGTGATTGTGGGAAGAGCGGTCGTTGAAGGGGAGGCTGGATGAAGATGGAGGAGTTGATGATGATCCGCGCAGTACTCTTCGACGATTATGCTATCATACAATGTCAACAGTCTTTGCAGTAGATGTAATTCATCATTGGAAGAGTCTCGTTTCGTCGAGGATTCATCCAGATGCAACATCTGTGATCTTGACGTAGCTGCAGATTTGGTTGTAGGGGGAAGCGGGCAACCGTTCTCCAGTCGCTCTACAATGCGGTTCAGTGAGTGGTGGATGGTAAGCTTTACACAGTAGGTCTCGGGCCTGCAGACTCTAGAAACTCGATTTCAAACCCGAGAGCTGTCCAAAGTTATCTAGCTTACCTTCGATAAAGGGGTAGTTCATGATAATAAGCTGTTTCCAGGCCTTTGAGAGTCATTCGTGACCAAGAAGTCTTGATAGTAAGTCCCCCATAATTCACAACCTGGTGCGAACTCCTTGGGGGCACTAACACTAAATCCCCTAGCTTCTGTTGCGCAATGTAAACTGTGAAGGGAGCTTTGGCCAATTCATCGATTGTGATGATATGAGTTTCGTGATCTAGCTCCTGATTGAGGGAGTGAAAGTATTCGGACACTTCGAGGGCGCTGGAACTCTCCGTCATAAACCAAAATGAGCAGCCATCGTTTTCCGTGTAGCACATTAGATTTTGGCCAGAAGACGCACACAAATCCTTGTGACAGGGAGTGAAGGTATCCCCAATTCCGAGGTAACACATTAATGTTTCAACCCGGTTCTACGCAGAATGTGTTAATGGTTTTCTGTAAGATAGAAGGGCGGTGGGGTACCAGTTTGGGCAGGTTCCGAAGGTAATCCTCGGGCCCACCGGATAGCAGCGAGGCAGGTATGACGCCTCCTTCTCTCAACCATTTGTTCCACTGTTCCGGGCACTCGGCGTCTTTGCCATATAAGCGCTCGTTTTCTGTATTACTTGTTATCACGATGTTCTGTTGAAAGATGGGCAACGAACCATTCGGGGCGATGAATGGAGGTGAGGACCGGGATTTCTGAAGAAATTTTGAGAGAGATATGGTACTGTCTCTCCAATTATGGATATTGCGAACATCCATATCTGTATTTGACCATTAATCCGATTAGGACCAGCGCGATCGACGGAGACCGCTCACGCTGCGAGCCATGTCGGCTAAACCAATCTACGTCGAATAATTTTTTTGGCCAATCCTGATGCTCGTGCCATCCTTCGATGACGAGCGGTATTCCGTCATGCTCGTAGTTAGCAATGTAAGTTTTCAAATCAGTCGATGTTGCCGGTACCCGGTGGATAGGGCGGAAGTTTTCACCCTGCAAAATGAGTTTCTCCAAAGACCAGTCCTTTGTTGTGGGTGCTTTCAAGCGGACAGACGCTGGAGGACGACGGCTATTCATGTGGTCAAAAAGCGCGTCAAAGGCAATTGCACCACGCTCCAAGTCGGGGCTGGGGTGAGCACGTGAGTTATCTTGAGCGGAACCTGGGACGGCGACCACCGTCGAGTTGGCAATGGTATCGCCTGCTGGTCGATCCCCCCATTGATATCCGTTGAAAGCCAATCGCTGGCGGCGGTCCTCGAGACCCATGATTAGAGGGCAGCAGAAGCAGAAGTGACAATGGGGTTGCTATATTATAAAGTCAACGTTTCAACACAACATAGTAACCCTGCGTTGTGGGTCCGCAAGCACAATGCGAAACGGATCCATCCTAAATGGATCACGAACACCCTGGACATCTTTTGGAAGTTTCTGTGGCGACACCGATTGACAGATTATCGATTAACGCCCGCAATGACAGTTGTTCGAAAGGCGCCTACTACTTACTTGTGTTCACATACGAAAAGTTGCCGGTGACTTGCCAGTGATCCCGCAACACGTTTCTCTCTCAAAACAATCATGTCAGCCATCTCCACTGGTTCACATTCGGGATCCAGATTTGACTTCTGGGACTTTGTTCACTGTGCGCATTGTCGCCTGCCCTTCTCTTCTGATTCCGGGCCCACCATTCCGTTCTGGTTGACTGAATGCGGCCACATTGTCTGCAACACTCATCTCAGTTTGCCAACCCTTTCAATATATTTCCCCATCTAATCGTGTATCATATAGACGCTGATCAAACCTGCGCAACATGTGGCGCGCAGAAAATTCAACTCGTGCCGTTACAGAGAGAGGTATGCCATCCGATACATATGTTTATTACTCCTCGAAGTATCCGAGATAGATGGACCCCCCCATGTCGGAATGGTTCCGCCCCATCCCAGAGACCTTGGACGCTGTAGCCAACGCAGCAAAGGTGTTCATGAGTGCTACATTCAGTTGATTTTTACCTCACATGCGGTATCAGTTTCAACAAGAGACAATGGCATCCCTAATTCGCCATTACAAAGCAAGGCTTCAGCAACACCGCAGTTTCATCAAGCGCCAGAAAAGTGAAATGGACGAGTTGAAACGGCATGGTTCCACCTATCTCCTCGCGATTTCGCTGACACTGAATGTTAGGACAAACGCCTATCTTGCGGAACAAAATCGTCAATTCCGCCAGCAGGACTTTGCACCGGAGAAAGCCCATTCAAATTCCACTCTGAACTCTAATGGCAAGCGCCCATTAGTGGAACCTGACCCGTGGGTTCAGCGTTTTTTCATTCGTGCATGAGCTGGATATCTTCAGGCACGATCGAGATTACGCTAGGCCCAAAACAACATCTAGTCCATGTTCCTCAACAACCCCAATGAGACCTGATAGACTTACCCTCCCCCCAGGCCAACACGCCCCCAGCTTTACCACCAACAAACAGGGCCAGACAACGCACGATGAGTCCCAACTACAGCGCCCCCGCGCTCTGCCACAAGATAGGCAAGGTAG
Source organism: Collybia sp. MG36 (assembly GCA_003313185.1). NCBI lineage: Eukaryota > Fungi > Basidiomycota > Agaricomycetes > Agaricales > Clitocybaceae > Collybia > Collybia sp. MG36. The sequence continues at coordinate 26,252 of QGOG01007105.1, read as the reverse complement.
ATCAAGCCATTCAATCCAGTGGGTTCGGTTCTGGCGCATATATATATCTCGATGAACTTCGAATTTTAGGCAGTATAGCTATATTTCTCCATCAACGCCCCAGTTTCGTCCTGTTCCACTAACGCACACCCAAGCTACCCCAAGGGCATACAAGCTACAACAAAACACAACGTTGCAACCAGTGCGAGCGAATCCTGGAACTCTTGATCCTGCAAGTTCTTCATCTTCGGGACCTCAACGATTCAAACCTGCTACCTTGGGACCCCCCTCCGATCCCAAAGCTATGGCCAGTACTTCTAATGACCAAGCCGAGGCGAGATCAAGGCATAGGAACATGGGCCCACCTCCAACGCCCCAACGCTTCCAACCTCAGAATGCCTATTTGCAATCTAATGCACATCAACACCCCGGATTGTCCTACGAACGCGGGCCAGCCCCTTCTCATCGCCCTATCAATTCTATACCGGCTACTACCCGCTTTTGGCCCCCCGCTCAACGCCTCGTGCCATCCTTAAGCCAAGGTTTTCAGTCCCGGGATCCGCAGAGGATGGACGCTCGGTTTGCCGGCGGGCATAATTCCGGTATGATATCCACGTCTGGATCTCGGTCTTCATCCCGGGCTACGCTACCTATTACTGAGAGGGGCCAGCGAATACCGTTTATTCCTACGTCACGCAACGGGTTCGGTTGACGGAAACTGGTGAATCCTACCACCCGCCCCTTGTATACCTCGCCCCATGTTGTAGGATTGCCATACTTGTAACTCATGTATTGATTTTGTTCCAAAATGCTGTATTCGAGTGAATATGAAGCTTTGTGTTGGATGCCAAGCCTACAACCTGTTTTGGATCTGGAGGCAGTGTGCTGACTTCACACCCGTTGCCACCTCTCTCCACTCGAACAACCACCACGTTTCCCTCTTCCTTGTCTCCCCTCAAACATCTATAGGATAAAAATCCTCGTAATATTCGACAAGCATGTCTTACAACGATCCATACACCGACCCATATGGTCACCATCAACGACCCCATTATGACGAACCGACTGCGGATTATCCGGCGTACTCCACGACACGGCCGCCTCATCAAACCTACGACCAGGGGGGTCCTGGATATGATGCTTATGGGGAATACAGGGATGATATTGACTCACGGGAGCCAGCAAGTGTTCCCCAGCGACAAACCACACAACGCAGCCATTTGGGGGGTGCATCGAATCACCATGCCATGTACGACGACTTCCAAGTAGCCAAAGAGAGCAGCGGGTTTGATCACAGAGGACTTGCTGCTCAGACGGCGTCACAACCGAGGGGCAAAAAGTGAGTAAAGAGTCAATACGATGATGAGATCACCATTAAGGCTCCATGTTTGCCAAGGACTGCAAAAGCAATGCGAGACTACCGCTATGAGTTCCGTGGACCATTGTGGACCAAGGTATGCAATTGTGGCTTTTCAACATTCCCAACATGAAACAGGCTCACAGGGCGGGCGCGGGCGCTGTGTTGGGCGGTTCTGTTGCTGTACGCTCCTGATTGCGGCGTTTTTATTTATTAGTATACTCTTGGCACTCGCATTGGTGAGCTATCACGTCTCCTCGCGCCTCCATTTATTTATGGAATAACAGTGGATACGGCCACCCAGCGTCACTATATCGGACGTGAGTCCCATTGAACAAAACGGGAGCACGGTGAGCCCTCACTTGGAGGCCCAGCCGGGCAAAGATGCTCACGCGTCAAATAGATCCAATTGAAGGAGAAGGGTCTTACGATCAATCTTGGTGTCAATATTTCGTGAGTGATACCGTAGCACAACTCACTTGAGCATATTTTCTAAACATGGTCTTTAGAGTTACAAACCCAAATTACTTTTCCGTGGATTTCACCAAGATCAAAGCCGAAGTGGGATATGTGGTTTTCTGATGACATCGTGAACTCACCGTTGGGTCCTAGATCTTCTATCCCATCAACAACACTGCAATCGGCGGAGGCAGTCAGTCTGATATTATCTTCAAATCCAATGAACAGACAAACATTACCTTCCCTTTCACCATCGACTATGATCTCACTCTCGACCCTAACAGTCGAATTATTGCTGATCTTGCGCAGAAATGTGGCATATCAGGAGCCAGGAGCAATCTTACAGTCAACTACAAGATCACGGTGGGTCTCCCCTTCCAGGCCCTGTATTTTTCTTACCCCTGCCAACAGCTTGGGATAAGAATATTAATCATCACCATCTCACCAGTCATCTCGAACTCCTTCACATTTATGTGTCCGATCAACCCCTCAGATCTCCAAGATTTTATCAAGAAGACAGTCTGATATCAGGCTCCTGAGCTTCTTCACCTGCTTCCCCTACCACATGTATCGTAGTTACTCACAGACTCTCGGACACCTGCATCTGCCCTTGTGACCTCCTATACACCTCATACAATATCAACTCTGAGGCCCTCGATACTCTTCTTTACAGAATTCATTGACACCGGGAGCACTCTGGCGGATAGAAAATACAAGAGTTGATTTTTCGAAAGCAATGTGGTTTTTGTGTATTTACTGTCAGGCCTGGAGTGGGTGACCTCATTCATATCCGATTCTGAATAATTTGGTCATGACATACCCAAAGTATGCCGGTACGTGGCAAGTGAGGTTGAAGGCAATAAATTATAGTTGAGCATTATTTTGAATATTTGTGAGGAACCAGTGGTGCCAGCGTGAGACTGGCCAAGCCATCTATTGGTTTCCAGGAGGTGGAATGGAATCGGTCAACATAGAGCCACAGCGTCTGGGGCAGACTGTTGATTACATCCAAGAGTGTAACTCCCCGCGCGTCATCAAGGACTTGGCAGATGAGAACAAGGAGGATATTTGACGGCTAAGGATCGATGGCGGGGAATACTATGGTAAAACCAAGCTCCGAGACAACCGCTTGGGCGGTTGCCTCCAGCTCTGGAATAAGAGATTCTTGGGGGTTCGATGTCTTCTTCAATAACCACAAAGAACGCCGCAAGGTCGTCTTTTTTGTGAGCGAACCTGCTCGCACAGTGAGGCTTAAATCCAATGACACTTATGCCATGGTCATAGGACGGACAAACAATTCTATTGAGACTGAATAGAGCACACCGTACGTGCGATACCCCAGCACGCCATTCGTGAACATGGTCTTGTACGTGCCTCGGCCCACACACCAGCACGAATAAGGCTGTTAGGGCTGTCGTGAATTCGTCGATTAGGCTAGCAAGGCGGTGGTGATTCGAAAGCAACTGATAGATAAATCTGGCCGTTTCTGATAAGCATTCGAGTTGAGGATACGCTATACTCTACTGTCGGCTTGCCGCCAGCGAACGGATTCTCCGGGCTCTTAGGATTTTGGTTCTTCATGTGTTTCTCGGGGAAGGGACAGCTAGCGCTGCTTTGGGAGCGCTGGTTCCGGGATGTGTCTGGGTAGTCCGAGACATGACAGCATCGACCCATATATACAAATCGGCTTGTGCGTTAAGGACGTGAACATGATCAACATCGGGTATAGGCAGGTGTTCCGGAAGCCAAGAGGTTTGTGGCAGTGGTGCCAGGGGGAAGGAGGTGGTACATAAATGATTGATACTGGGGATAGGAGAAGGGTGTGAGTATTGAAGTCGCCGATTGGGCGTGAATGTGGAATATTTATCCAAAGCACTTTTACCCACCGGCTGTGAGACGTCCGAACTAGTGGTCAATTACACTGGGTGCCAGGTGCAGGTTAACCGTTGAAGTGAAATTGAAGTGAAACAAAAGTTCAAACAGACAGGGTTATTGACATAACTATACCTTCGCCTTCCGAAACAAACAAAGCTTATAACCCTGGGCATGATGTCATCAGACTCCAGAGTCCGCAGCCACCAGTCACTGATCAATAATCATTCCTTTACAAGTGCATCTCATACAGACGAGTCAGATCCTAATTTGAATGGACAACCCCCTCGAGAAAATTACTCCCCCAAAGGATCTTTCCGCGGACGAGAAGGACAATGTATTCACACATATATTTCGGCGCCTGGCCTCATACCGGAACACAACAAGGCGACATTCCGCTGCTGAGAGCTGTCTTTCACCACTCTCCGATAATAGGAAGAAGATCATTCAAGATGCTTTTGATCAAGAGATAGACACCTGGTGCCAATCACTTCTTGAGAAAGCATGGGTTGTATGCCAGGAATCCGAAGCAGGTAAATAGATTACGCACCTGGCTGGGCTCAAGTCCATGATATCTGGACCTTCTCAGATCAATGCCCTGAACTCGATGTATATGCGGGCACTGCTACGGGGGACCTTCCCAAGCTTCCCGCCCCGTGCAACCTTACTAAGATTCTGAACACAATACTGTTTTTGCATATCACGACATCAAAACTCTATTCATCTCACACTTGCAATTTCTTGTCAGAGTTTGGTCAACCAGATGAGTCCATGATAGTGAAAACACTGAAGAACCCCGAGCGCGCGGTCAAAGCGGCACAACAGTGCGCGGATAAAGTTAAAGAAACTCACGCGGAGAGAGGGAAGACCATGAGAATGGTAGGAATGGGTTTGGGTGCAGTTGCGGGTGGCGTACTCGTGGGAGTCACGGGTGGACTGGCAGCGCCCCTAGTCGGCGCAGGAATAGCTACTGTGCTCGGATGGCTCGGAGTCGGAGGAACAGCTGCTGGATTGCTGGCGAGCGGGCTGGCAGGGTCGTCCGTTGTGTGCGGTACATTATTCGGAGCATACGGGGCGCGTTCAACCGCGAGCATGGTTCAGCGACATACCAGGGAGGTCAAGGACTTGGCTATTGTCCCTGTACGTGGGGTTCAGCAAGACGAAAATCTCTCCGTGCGTTTGTGCGTTAGCGGGTGGTTGTCGACTTCACAAGACGTGACAGCACCATGGTCAATCTTTGGGGGGGACGACACCTTTGCTCTACAGTGGGTAAGCTCTAGTACGAAACTCGGAATGGAATCATGATTGAATTTTATTTTAGGAAGTCGAGGCCCTGCAGGAGTTGTCAAACGCACTCCTTATTTTGCTGAAATCCCATGCAATGAAATATGTCAAGGCAGAAATTATCAAGAGAACAGTGTTCTCTGCCCTCATGAGCTCTCTGACACCTGTTGCTTGGTTGAAAATTGGCCAAATTATTGGTGGGTTCATTTTATCAGGACACGTCCGGCCAAGATTTTATACGGATGTTGAGATAGACAACCCATGGATGAATGCCAGAGCCCTTGCCATCAAAACTGGTGCCGTCCTTGGGGATCTTTTGTCAAAACGGGTGTTTGGAAGCCGGCCTGTTACATTGACAGGCTACTCACTGGGGTCTTTAGTGATATATGAAGCGTTGAGATACCTTGCGGCACTCCCACCTTTTGAAACTGTTCACCTCATCCAGGATGTGTACCTTTTTGGAACTCCGGCCCCAACAGAAACAGGAACGTGGGCAAGTATTCGCCGGCTAGTTGCTGGAAGATTGGTAAACGGGTACTCCAGCAATGATTATGTATTGGCGATTCTTTCACGCGCTTCGGATGCAAGATGGAGCGTGGCGGGGTTGGAGCCCATCGAAGTCATGGGAGTAGAAAATGTGTTATGCGATGATGTGGATGGCCACACCAAATGGAGAGCTATGATTGGGAAATGCCTCCAAAGATGTGACGCCCCAGGAATCATTGGAGAAGAGGTGATAATACAGGAACATTCGGATGTTGGCGTGGCGTAGATTCTGACCGGATAGACCGGGTATATGTCCCGATTTGTGGCGGATATGATTTTGATATGCAAGTCAAACGCACGTGATTTGACGGTGGCGCGTCTTCTACACAATGGACATGAGAGAAACATTGAAAGGGAATTACACACTGTCGTCAATGCCGGAAAACGCGACAGGCCCATTTTTAAAAGTCCAGAATGTGAACCGAATATGATACGAATGCTCTCCCCATCCCCCATACAGTCCTTTCTGGGTGGTCTGGGCATGCCCCTGCCCGTCCACACCCTCCTTCTCCTCAACGGCCGTGTCTTTGGAATTTCTGGCTTTCTACATGACTCCGTTCGCGGTAACTTGGAGGCTATCTGCACAGTCGCAGGCCTCATTTCTGGAGGTGTTTTCGTGGGTCGCTTGGAACAGTCTGGCCCAACTCAACCTCCCATTGGGCTTGTGCAACTCCTGTTATCTGGAATATTGGTCGGGGTTGGCTCAAAGGTGACCTACGCGCGCTCTCGTCGGAGAATATGCGCTCTAATTTCCTTCCTCTAGCTTTCGCAAGGGTGTACTTCGGGGTATGTCGCTGTTAGTGACTTGACATCATGTCTTTCATCTGTTTGGACAGGCATATGATTGCAGGTGTTTCAAGATTCTCTGCCCGGAAAGTACTACTCAGTCAAGAATAGTCGCGCTTATTTACCTCACCCTATCCAGTTCGATTGCTGCAACCGCAGCTTTCATCCTGACTGGCGCTATCACCGCCAGGTCTTTCCACGGCGATCTGCCCCCATCTGGCCCTTCTGCCTGGTCACTAGGGGACATTGACAGGCAGCTTATCATATACCAGGCCATTCCCTTAACAGTCTTTATAATGCTGTATTTGTTTGTAAGTCGCCTATTACCAACCAAATCCACGAGTCTGGACATTGAAATACAGGCGCGAGTGTTTCCAAGGCCAAAAGAAAGCCGCCCATATGCGCATTTGCGGCTTATTACCTCCTTTTTTACAGGGTTAGGATTTGCATTTGCGCTTCGCCTGTCGAATTTATGCGACCCAATCCGTGTTTTATCGTTCCTTCTCCTACCACTTCATCAAGCTTTCGACCCATCACTCCTATATCTTGCTGCTGGAGCCCTCCCGCTGTCAATCGCATTGTACCACTATGCACGTGGCCCGGATTATCCTCGATTGGGTGGGACATGGGCCATTCCCAAACCTCGCGCGGTAGACACGAGATTATTAGCTGGCGCGGCCCTCTTTGGCACCGGCTGGGGGATGGCGGGAGTTTGTCGTAAGTCCCACCTCTCCAGAAAGTCATTATTTGCGTAACTCCTGGTAAAAGCTGGTCCTGGTTTGGTCAATCTCGGGCGGTCTTTATCTGGAGCGTCTGGGTTTACGCCAAATTTCGTTTGGGTAGCCGCAGTTACCGCCGCAGGACTTTTAGCTTGAGTCACGTCTATGTGTTTTTTTTAGCAGCGGTTCTTGAACTGGAGGTCAGTGTAAATGGCAAGATAAGCTCTCTAGTTGTTTCGACGATTTAATAAAGCCTGACATCGCCTTGGCGCGGTTAGGCATTTGTGATTGTTTCAGCCTGAGGCGGGATCGGTTGGAAACTTCACCTCGTAAGACAGAATTTGGAAGGCGAGATATGATGTTGGGCAACTTCAATGACCACGATGAATTATGATAAGATGATACATATATGCCGGCTCGCGACGTACCACAATGTGATCAAGTTACAGTGGAACCAGGAGGCGTAGAAGATACAGCAGGTTTACTTGCGGCCCGACTCCGGCCCCATTTCACTTCCACTCGTTGACCATCTACTTCAAGACCATTCGCCCATGCTTGGGCGGCTGTTTCCGCAACCGATCTCTCTTTGAAGTTTACAAAGGCACACCTGACGTGTGGTTAGCGTGTTCATTTCATTATTGGGTGGCGGCAGAGGTTTTACCGTGATTTTGTCACATGCACAACAGATTTGAGCTGAGTCGGCTGGATGCTTGGTAGAGATTGTATCACGCGTGTGCGAATACTCAATTCAGTCGACTCGGGAGAAAGAGAAGACAAAAATATAGAGGTCTAACACAATTTATCAGCCAGCATATGGATGCAGGTAGAGTAGGGTGGGCGTACAATGGTGATATCGTCAGGGGGTTTGAGACCTTGGTTCTCGGCATGCGTTGTCATGATCTTGCAAGCAACAGGGTCATTTCGACCATGGTACCGGTCTTGCATATTTTGATGGGCTAACTCATTGTCGACCGTTTTCTCATGTCGATAGGGACACTCCGTGCCACGGGTGCACTCCCCCTTTACAAAGAAAGAGCAAACATGCGGGCGGTTGCGCTTATAGTATGGGTCTGTCCGTGCTAGCTGCTTTAGCATTTCCTTACCAGCTGACTGTGCGCGACCAGAATCCAGGCCGGATGTGTTTCCGTCAAGCTAGGGACGAATATGTGGCAGGACCGGTGGGGCATCGACAAAGCTGCGCACCTTGCCCTCCATGTTCTGCGCATAATATTCTCGATTAATGTCACTGGTGGGGGCCTCGTTTTGTAACGCCAGTGCTGTATCTCGAACTTGAGTGGGTAAACCATATTCGAGGTCGAGGAGGCACGTCTGGCAAACATTCTTGACCTTTGCACAGGTTTGACAAATGACGGTTGTTTTGAAGCGCATGCCCGAGCCAGGATTCCATCGGAATACGGTGAATGGCCGCGCACACGTCCCACAAGATCGACCGTACTCCTGTTTCGACTGGAAACTTGCGGGTAAGCTAATTGGCGTGAACCAAACATTTAGCTTACCATTCTCACAAAAGGGTTGTCGCCCAAACCTCCGACCGTAACCCTGTTAGCTTTAGGACCATGAAAGGGTGCTGGAATGACTCACATGTTTCGCATAGGATTGGAAACTCGCTCTGCTCCCAACCTGCTTTGTTGATATCGGCTTTCGGGGGCATTTTAACCAGGAGATGTTTGTAAGGTGGGGGTAGCAAGGGATGCGCTGCGTCAATGGCGAAAAGTTGAGCTAAAGCTGCAGCATAACACGACCACACAACCAATTCGATGAATCTGTTTCCGTTGAGACGCGGTATTTCATGACCCACACCACTACCGTCCCCGCTATCTCCCCTTGTACAACCACAAGTATGTCGGATTCATCAGAAACAGAATCAGCTAATTTCGGTGGTGGTTCTCTGTTGATTGCCTGGCAACTCAAGGATAAAAACGTGCTCATTGTTGGCGGTGGTGAAGTCGCCTCGCAGCGCATCGAATCCATTCTCACAGCAGATGCACAAATCACGCTTCTTTCGCCCGAGAGGGGCCTCCATCCACGAACAAAACGTTTCATTGAATCTCGCCCAGATCGCATAACCTACTACGACCGCCGTTTCATGGGCCCGGCTGAAATACACAAAATGGACATGGTTCTCACAGCCCTGGATGACGTGAATCGCTCCCGCGAGATCTGCGAAATGTGCCGCAAAGCAAGGATCCCAGTCAATGCTGCAGATATTCCAGATTCCTGTGACTTTTACTTTGGATCACAGATACGGGACGGGCCCCTGCAGATTATGATTTCCACAAATGGCAATGGGCCGAGAATGGCTAGCTTGATCAAGGCAAAGCTGCAGAAGGGCTTGACGGGGCTGGAAGGCCAAGCGATCACCAAGATTGGAGAGTTGAGAACGCAGCTCAAGGAACGCGCACCGGGTGTCGGGGGAGTAGTGGGCCGCAAGAGGATGAAATGGATGACAAGTCTCTGCAATGCATGGGAAATGGAAGACTTCACTTTACTGGATAACGTAATGACACGAAAGCTCCTGGATGAGGGCTGGGAGAAAAATCGTGTTCCAACCTTCGAGGAGATTGGGGGGAAACGCCAAGCAAGAAAGAAAGCTTTACCTGGCCCATCCCAACAAAGCATTTTCATCCCATCCGCTCTTGGATTCATGGCTGGGGCCATATGTACTCTGCTCTACGTTGTCGCTCGGCGCAGATAGTTGATCCGAGGTGCGAGACCTCCACCTCATCAATGCTCAACCAGCCAATCTTCGTTCAACAGCTACCATGAATACCTCCTAAACTAGCATTATGACCGTAATGAGCGCCATCCTGCAGGCATGAACGCTAAGAGTGACTTTAAAGTATGTTGAGCACACGAATTGAATAGAGAATCTGTTGTACTGGTACTATAACTACATATCACACATTGGTATGGGACGATAACGGGATCAAGCCAGTGTCCGGTTTGAATTGACATACCCCGTGCCATAACACGAATAAAGCAGCTCAGAAGACCTAGAATCTGAGGAGTCTGCTGGCACGATTTTGAACGACGTCCCGAAGAAAGCTCGGACGTCCCGGAGGAATTGTATGCTGCGCAAATTAGGATCAGGACGCTGTATGAAATAAGGCTCCACTTGCGTTCTTGGGGTGGGTTCGCCCATCCGACAGCGTCCAACGTCTTCGCTTCCAAGAACCATGAGTAGTAACACGAGAGTCTGGTGCTTTTCATCAACACAACCTCCTCTACTTATCTCGGCAAGAAGTGCCCGGGTAGCTTGCAGTCCGATATCTTCAGGCGTCACTCCAGGCTCTGAAATTGCTTCTGCGCAATAAATAGCAGATGTTGTTGATTCTGCCAGTAGACTGAGGGCATAACCAGGGGATCTAGTAATGAATTATTAACGAGTTGTATTCCAAATGAGGCTTCTGGATCTGACTTTCCGCTTTCCTCTCCTTTATAGACATCAGAGTAGAGATAAATGTCAGGAATATAGCGATTAAGGATGGAGCGAGAAGCCTCGATCATGCGATTTGAAAATTGGGGTGTGACTCGAACAGCATGCCTATGTTCGTTTAGAATGAACGTGGGCTTTGATATCGAGCAAGTAACTTACGCAACTCCTCTGATCCGTTTAATCTTGCCGGGCTCAACAAAGTTCAACGTTTTGACCTGTTTCACGATGGGACATAAGAATTGAACCTCCCCACCCCCCAACGGAGGTGCCCCGCGTTTCTTTATCTAGGGATATAATAAATCTGTGTTGATCAATTCAAGGCTTTGCGGCACCTTTAATTCGAGACCATTTGATACACCAAATAACTGCAGGTGTGGAAGGGATACCGTCCTAATAAGGTCAACCTAGAGAAAATGAAGGATGTCTTCACCTTTGTACAGGATTAGATACACACCGAGAGATCGTGCTCATCCGTTGTGACACCCCGAATTGTCAACTGTAGGGGTTTTTTTGAAAAGGGAGCCAGCATGATGATGGGTTCCAGGAAGTATCCCACAGATCGGGATAATGGGCAATCATGCGTCAGGGGACCTCCGTATATGATTCCTGGCTTCAACAGAATCGCAGTACCTGCGAAACGAATCATTGGCGGTCCGTAGGGCGATCAGTGATGAGCATACCTGTTACGGAGATCTCAATGACGGTTCCATTAGTGATCTTTTCTAGCAGCCGAAGCAAGCTGATTTCGAAGTCTACCATTATAACCAGTCAACTTATTGTCGCCAGATCCAATTTAGCAGTGTACCCACCTCGAAGACCAGGATTTTTATCTTCCGAGCGGATCTTATCGATGCGAACGTGTTTCCCGCTTAGAATAGAGAGAACCAGGCGTTGCCGAAAGTGTTGGTGCCCACTGAACTGGGCGATGTTACCCACCTGTGCCATGGAGAATCGAGTTGTGGTAACTTTTTATGTGAGGGAAATGGCTTATGTAAACCTCTCGATCACAAGAGTCCTTGATTGGACGGTCACTACCGCCACTCGCAACATAACATATATTCTCTCCCTAGGACACTCCATCTCTATGCCCACCACGAGCAGAGATAGCTCAAATGACTGGAACGGAAAATACTATCATATTGACCAAGTTCTAGATACACCAGGACCTCGTACTGATCCCGCTTACTTGGCGGGCGATGCGGTGCGCGTGTGGCTTTAGTCGCAATTGACAGACGGCTCAATAAGTTGTATAAAGGTCAAAAAATTTCTCCGCGAGGACTCCAAGATCCTTGTTATTGGTGCTGGAGGTCTTGGTTGCGAGATCCTGGCGAATCTAGCATTGACTGGGTTCAAGGATATTCATGTCATCGATATGGACACAATCGATTTAAGTAATCTCAACCGACAGTTCTTATTCCGGTGGGTATTCTCGTATTCTGGGTACACCCCGCGTTGAGAATGTTGCAAAGTCCGAAAGACGTTGGACAGCCCAAAGCGACAGTAGCTGCAGAGTTCATCATGAAACGCGTCCCGGGTGTCAAAGTCACTCCGTGAGTTGCGAAGCCTGCACAAGCTAACAGAAATCATGACGAGGTCCCAGGTATTTCGGGAAGATTCAAGACAAGGATGATGACTATTATATGATGTTCAATTTAGTCATATGTGGCCTGGATTCTGTTGAAGCCAGGCGTTGGATGAATGCCACCTTGGTCAACCTTGTGGATCCGGAGAACCCAGAGAGTCTGAAACCCATGATTGACGGCGGGACAGAAGGTTTGATTCTCACCTCAATCTATATTTTGTGTGAGCTCATGCCTTGAAATCAGGCTTCAAGGGCCAAGCCCGTGTTATTCTTCCAACTCTCACGTCGTGCTATGAATGCTCCCTTGATATGCTCAATAAGCCTACCGCTTTTCCAATTTGTACAATCGCCAATACACCCAGGCTGCCTGAACACTGTATTGAATGGGCCTCTGTCCTGGAGTGGCCCCGGGTTCATGGGGGTAAGACAACACCATCTTTATCCGTCCGTGGCTAATCATCATCGATAGACAAAAAAATGGATACTGATGACCCAGAGCACATCGGATGGCTATATACAGTGGCGGCCGCGCGCGCGAAAGAGTTCAAAATTGAGGGTGTTACTTGGTCGCTGACACAGGGTGTCGTCAAGAATATTATTCCTGCCATCGCATCAACCAACGCCATTATCGCGGGTGATTGGGTCAAAATATTTGATTTATTACCCGCTAACATATGGATCCCCAGCGGCGTGTTGTAACGAGGCCTTTAAAATTGTGACGAGCGCCGCAAATTACCTGAACAATTACTTTATGCTTATCGGGACTGAAGGAGTTTATTCATATACATTCGAGCATGAAAAACGCGACGATTGCCCGGTATGCGGAGGGGAGGCTCTCGACTTGTCAATCAGTCCTGAGCTTTTGGTTGAGGACCTGATTGAACTCTTGGTAGAGAAACAAGATATGTGCGAAGTTAACATCTTCAATAGGCGGTTGTTAATCTTTTCGCTTCCAGCCAGATTAAGAGGCCATCTCTATCTACGCCCACATCACAAATATATCTGCAGGCGCCCCCTCAATTGGAAGAGGCCACACGACCCAATTTGAAAAAGAGGGTATTGGAGCTTGTTACTCCAGGTGGAGAAGTCACTGTTACAGCAAGTACTCTGCCTTTCAGCTTGTCATTGAGGATCAATTATACATAAATTGGTACATATAAATGTCCAACTCCATGTTTTTCCGGCCTCGGGACAATACAACATATACAGAATGCATCCAAATTTGGCCCTCGCTTTAGGAAAGGAATTAACATATCACAATCAGTACCGGGTTTGGAATTGGGGGTGGGTAAATTCTCAGCAATTTCTTACAAGACGCGAGCGGCAAGTGACACCTAGAAGTATGATGTATTATACCCCAAAGATACCATCTCAAGTATATAACGGAAATTCTACTCATCGATAAATAACACACACTTTTCCGAAATCACCATTTCCTTGTCCGCCTCCAATGGCTACGAGCCACTGCTCAAGGAGCGGCCAACTTGCCTGAAACTTGACGGCTAATTCGTCCGTATGGTGCTCCCCATCAAGTAAGGCAAGCATTTCCATTGGGAATGGTGTGTTGGTCACCTGAAGCCCGGTAAGCGCAGTGTTGGGCATAGAAGGGGAACGTGAAGGGCGAGGCCGCCCAGTTCCCAGTGCCACTTTTGAAATCACTGGTGAGGGCGGTGGATTGGCCGGTGAGATCAGTGAATGGCGCCGGGACTCAGTGCCATGACGAACAGGATGCCTTGTCGGACTGTCGTGGATTATTGAGGGCAGTGTGGTGGGGTTTGTGGTTGGGGTATGACTATTATCTTCTTTCGAGGGGAAATTCATCCAAGATGTCCGGGGGCTGGGTACTGCAACACCATGGTGTCCGGACTTTTGTATATCCCGGCTCCGCAGCTGTTCGAGAACCTTTTCGGCTGCGCTGGTCCTACGGGCGCGGAATATAGATGAGGATGGGCGAGGATCTTGCGGAGGAGTGGGTGGGGTGTTCAATGCAAGATCGGGACTAGCTGAAGGTCCTGTTGTGAGATTTTGGGGTGATCGGCCGCGGAGGAGTCCAGGGGCTTGATGCGGTGGAATGTCGATGGGCGGTAAGGGTGGAGTGTATGTGGGAAATCCAAATGGTGTGCTAGTTAGACTCTGCCCGCGCTTTCGAGCAAGAGACGAAACTTGTTCAAATGAAGCTGACAAGGTATTTGTTGCTTGCGAAATTGTTCGAGATGGGTCCGGTGAGAGGAGGATAGGCCACCGGTGAACTCGGCGGAGGAAGCCCTGAACTATATCAAAACCACGATCCCCAGGAATCCACCGAACACACCTTGATTACGCCGAAACTGGTGAAGCGACGAACATCAATACCAAGTCCATGAACGTCATATGACTCCATCCATTCCCAAACCGTTTTTCCAGCCTTCAATCTCGAGTAAAGATGAAGAAGCCTGGGCCAATCCGGTATTGCATTTCCTGGGTAAGGATTCAGTAAAGACCACCTAGTCAAAATGCGGAAGAGCTACCCGGGCGAGTAACGTATGGGCCACATTCTGCCATGACATGTATCTCCTCTGCCAATCGTTGAATGCTTTTACGCAGGGTATACATATTTGAATATTGAAATATATCAATTGCCATAATGACCTGGTAATACCTGGACAAAATCATGAGAATGCTGGAAGGTGGGGATGCAAGAATCATCACAGAAGGTGGGATATCGCTCGTCGGGTCAGGGAAATATGGCAATCTGCTAGATGGGCGATTCGGCTGACATGGTTTGTGCCATCAATAAACTTGCAGACCTTGTGCGGATCATTTAGCCGTGTTATATGCACGAGAACCTGGATGACATACTTTTGCCATCGTCAAGTCCCAGTTATCCTCTATTCTTTTGGATAGATTTATCAGAGCGAGTGGCACCATCCAATCTGTTACCTCAGGGGGATTAGGGTAGAATGGAAATATTTTCAGTTCGATGGAATTGAAACGGTCGATAGTTATTGACGTTTCTGAGTATGAGTTTAGGTCCTCATACAATTGTTCAAGAATTGCATGCAGTGCTGGAGATGTTTGGGGATTGGACAAGAATCCGGATTCTTCCTAAATGCTTGCCCTTGATTGGGTGGCAGACGTTGGATAATAAATCACAAACCTCACAACTCGTTAGAACACGACTGACTTTGCGAACAACGGGTTCATAGCAGCTCAAATCTGCAACACGTTCAAACACAAGACATAGGTTATACCTGAAATAGTTCCGCTTATACTTGCCCATGAGCTGGACGGGGAACCCGATGACCCTATATTTCTTGGTCGAGCAGATGACGAGGCGTCCACACAAGGCGCTGTGTGGTATCACATATTTGGAAATATCGTCGAAATTGAACAGGATGCGATTGGAGGAGCTCGAGCGTTTCTGGGGGGAATTTAAACCCCGAGCACTCTGTTTGCAGTCGACTGGAGACGCGAGAGATGTACTAGAATTCCTAGAAGTTAGGCTGGGTCTAGCTGGGGCGTGGGGGATTGTGATCGTTGGCGACGGGTGCTCATTTGACGGAGTTGGGGGAATTGAGATATTACCCGCTAACGACGAGGACCCAAGTGCCGGAGGAGGGGTTGCAATAAGACCTTCTGGGACTTGATATATAATTTTTGGGCCCTGTATGGGGTCAAATACAGAATAGAACACTGACTGAATCCGAGGGAGGAATGAGTCGCCGTCTGGCATATTTTGACACTAATGGGGGCTTGTGACAAGTCCCAATCGGACTGCAACAAGTTGTCTTTCACCACCAGCATGTCCTGTCCCTCTGGGTTCCAGGCTCTGCCCCTACCGATAGTCCAACTTTCACTTGCTGCGGTCCTTAAATGCGGACAATCATTCCGCTGGTCAATTCTTCCTCTCCCCGGACAACCAAATCCCACTGAGCCTGATTGTGAATATCGCCTCTGCCTTCGGGATCGCCTCATCTGCCTACGACAGTCACCATCAACATTATATTATCGCACCATATGCCCCGAACTCCGGACCTCACAAACCAATCAAGCTATGCAGGACGCCGAAACACTTTCGTGGTTAAATGACTATTTCCAGCTCGAGGTGGACCTCGAACAGCTATATAATGATTGGGCTGCGCGTGATGCTATATTTGCCAGATTCCAAAGGAGGTTCGGTGGCATCAGGATGCTAAGACAAGACCCTTGGGAAAATCTGATATCGTTCGTTCTTCAGAATGTGCCTCGCGTCTGCTAATCAGCGCCATTAGATTTATTTGCTCTTCCAATAATAATATTCCGCGCATAACCAAGATGGTACAAAATCTCTGCAATCGATATTCTCCTCCACTATTGTCCGTGGAAACGCCTGATGGCGCAACTCACACATATCACCCCTTCCCCCCACCGTCTGCATTAGCGGGTCCCGATGTATCCACCACCCTCCGCGCGCTCGGTTTTGGCTATCGTGCTAACTTCATCCAGAGAACAGCCGAGATGCTCGTTGACGCTCATGGCTCCGATACATCACCCCAAGCTCCTGTGGAGGCATCCGAAAAATGGCTCAAAAAACTCAGAGCATGTAGTACATCTCAAGCGCGAGATGAACTACTCAAATTTGTCGGAGTTGGTAGAAAAGTAGCCGATTGCGTGCTCCTCATGAGTTTGGACAAGCGGGAGGTTGTGCCTGTTGACACCCACGTCCAACAAATCGCTATTAAGTATTATGGTATAAAAGGTTCCATCGGAAAAACTAAAATGACCCCAAAAATTTACGAAGAAGTTAATGCACAATTGTTTGCTATTTGGGGCGAATATGCTGGCTGGGCTCATTCTGCAAGTTTTCTTGAACCCGATTCAGACGTGTCCTAATCTCCGTCATGGTTCAGATACTGTTCACCGCAGATCTGAAATCGTTTTCAACATACGGACTTTCTCCATCGGTTTCCAGATCTTCATCACCAGCCAACGTCCTCCCGTCGGTATCATCAATGCCCCCCACCCCACTCAAAACACTTTCGCTTGCCCCGCTAGAGCACCAGCGGCCCAAACGCAATCATGAAGTCACGCTATCGAAAACTGAGGATGAACTCCCAACAACGAATCTCCCGCCTTCCACCAGTCTAGCTGATAGGGTCAAGAAGAGAAGGCGTCTTGGAAAGACAGTCTAACACTATTAGCGGTTGCTCATTGAGATCAACCCATGGTGGAATCGAGTGACTTAGTTTGTCAATCCACATTTCATGAAATCCTATCAACTTATTTGTGGCAGAATATTGTAGGATTACTCTTCTTCTTTTGGAACAAAATTTGTCGTATCAACACGTCCTGTTGGCCTACGAAATGGTAATTTTTATCGGGGTCATCTCAGTCGCTAGTCTGGGGAATGTGACCCGTGAGCACATGATTCATGGAGGCCTTGATCCCCTCCTCCTTGGGTTCCAAGAAATTCAGCACATAGACTTGGGTATCTGGAAGCGACCAAACCTTAACGCCTTGAGGAAGCTGCAATGTCCCGAACTTCCTCTCTCTGATGGCATATCCCTGCTGGTCATATTCTGAAGATAAGTGAGATTCTCCAGATACCGTAAGTCGCCCATTATGAACATTAATCTCGATGTTTTCCTTCTTTGGTCCTGACAATTCAAAAGTTGCAGTGACCGTATTATTTGACGCATCCTCGTGGAGATCCATCCTATCTGCACTGTCGAGGAGGCAACCTACATGTCGTCTGAGGCCTACTTTGGTTTGATTGACCTGGTGACTCCAGCACCCGCGATGGCGCGTTGCTAGACTTGATTCCCCGCATTGATCTGGCCACTGTTGAAGGCCTCGTCGAAGAACCTTTCAACGTCGTAGATTGGTTCGTAGTAAAAGGCAGAGTTTGACATGGTGGTTTAGCAGGTAATTTAAGTGGAGTGGGGATCCCTGATATTAACGATGCTTCATTGAATAGCGATCTGCAACGCTCCCACGGTTAATTCCACGTATTAACCCGAAGACCTTGCACAACTTGATGGAATGTTCCCGAACAGCCATCTAGCCCTCTAGAACCTTCTCCCCCTGCACGGACATCTAAGAAAGGAGATGATGACCAGTAAATCCCTCCTCAATCCCCGGTTGGATTTGAATGAATGTCTCTGGGGGTGCGACCAGATATTCATCAAGTCGCGAGAGATGGGTGATTTGGGCATGTTGATTTCCAAGACCAATGGGCTGGCTGTTCCCGCGACCATGTGAGTAAAATAGGACAAAACAGATGCGTGCACCTGAACCCACAATAATTCTAGAAAATTGGGGAGGAACCTAGACCGCGATTCGGAATATTTCTATCCTCCGATGCTCGTGCTATCTCGAAGTTTCCAGCACAAGCATCTGACCCCAATGGCCAGTGGTGACGACTTGGATGACGTATCGCCACACCCCCTATGATATGCCACCGTCGTTGGTATATAAAGCGCTGCAACAGCGAACCTATCCTATCCCATCATACACCTTAATAAGTCAAGCGTATCTACCCACTCAAACATTCAAATCATGTCCTCTGTATTCTTCTACGAACCCTTTTACGACTTTGATCGTTTCTTTGAGGAAGTTTCCAACCCTCGTGCCAGCCAAGGCAACGCGAATCAAGTTCAACGTCGTTCTAATGACATCGATGGTGCTATTCGCTCCTTGAAGCCCCGGTATGTGGCTGATTTTGTGCCCGATATTCTTGCTATCAACTAAACGTCCTTAGGATGGATTTGCATGAAAACGCTGAGCACAATGAAGTGACGGCTAGCTTCGAGCTTCCAGGGCTTAAGAAGGAGGATATCCAGATTGATATTCACAATGGACGCCTCACCATCTCCGGGGAGAGCAAGCTCTCAGCCGAGCACGAACAAGATGGTTATGCTGTTCGTGAGAGGAGATTTGGAAAGTTCTCTCGCACTCTGCAACTTCCTCAGGGTATCAAGGTCATTCCCACATGTTATTACCCATCCTTCAACCCTCGTGCTAACATTTGATTTTCACAGGACGACCAAATCAAAGCGGCTATGGAGTGTGGAGTTTTGACGGTCACATTTCCGAAATCCACGCCCGAGATGGCGCCCAGGAAGATCACAATTTCCTGAGCATGAAACTCCAAAATCCTGTCATGCATCTCTACGATAGTCCATTCCCATTTTGTGATTTTGAGTACTGGTGAACCTAGCGAATAGAAATGACATGATACTATTGGTATATGGGACAAGTCGATCGAAACCCGATAAAGAGACATTGTGACTGGCTGAATATGTAGAGTATCGCAGAATCCAAAAAAATAAAAGAAAATGTCGCGAGGACACGTGACGGTGATTGAGATTATGTGAATGTGAATCAGGAATCTGATTCAGGATTCAGCATTGCTGCTGAACTGAACGAGCGTACAGCTAACGAAGTTGGACATCGAACAAGTTGACGGAACTAGACAAACCATGCCTCCATCACAGAAACAAAGGGCAGAAACCGAGGACGAAGATGCCACCGAAACGACCCAGGCTGCTTCAGATTCCGATCAAGACGAGGAAGCCCATAGTGATACCGCTACGGCACCCTCCACATCTCAGAAGAAAAAGAAAAAGAAATCAAAGGCTGTAAAAGCCTTGAACGCGATTCGCGGAAAGCCGGAAATCCCTGATGAACTTGTTCACCGACTCATGGACGAAGTTGGACCTCAGGCACCACCGGGGATGACTGAGGATAACCTCCGGCAAGCACTGGAGCAGTTGAAAATTATGGATGCTGCGAAGGGAAAAACTGGCCTTGGAGGGATCAATAGCAAGAATATGGGCGAACACAAGGTACGAAAGGTAGCTAGATCGTGGGCTTTGCTACAATCTCCATAGTTTTGGGCTACCCAACCAGTTCCGCAGCCTGGTACGCGTGTATCATTCACTTAACGGCAACCATGTCCTCATTGGATACCTAGGTGAGGATGTGTCGGGGCACGACGGGTTCATTGAGCCATCCAAGCCCCGCCAGGAGGTCCGCCAGGATCCCTACCCACTCCCCAATAATTTTGAGTGGTCTATCCTAGATATCGATGATCCAAACCAGGTCAATCGAGCCCCCTCCTTTCTTGGACCACATTGCACTCACCTATAAGCAATCAGAATAAAGAAGTGTATGATCTACTCTCGCTGAATTACGTTGAGGACGAGGATGCATCTTTCCGTTTCCAATACACCGCAGAATTCTTACAATGGTAGCGCCCTAGCTCATTGCATCCGGTAGAGATCTGACTTAAATCTGTGCAGGGCACTCAAGCCGCCTGGATATCACAAAGAATGGCACATTGGAGTCCGCGTGTCGTCGAACAAAAAGCTGGTTGCTTTCATATCTGGTGTCCCGATCACTCTTCGCGTTCGCGGAAAGTACGCTACTCCTCTGCTTTTGAAATTCACCAACCTATCCTGTGTATAGCTCTTTCCCTGCCAGCGAGATCAACTATCTCTGTGTGCACAAGAAATTGAGGTCAAAGCGGCTTGCGCCCGTTTTGATCAAGGAGGTCACACGCCAGGTTCACTTGAAGGGGGTATTTCAAGCCATTTACACCGCTGGGGTTATCCTCCCCACTCCCGTGTCAGTGTGTCGGTACGTATCTAGACTCTCAACAAGACCTTTTTTTAAGGTGTGCAGATATTACCACCGATCCCTCAACGTCCAGAAACTTGTCGATATCAAATTTTGCTATGTTCCGCGGAACATGACCCTGGCTCGTATGATCAACGTTAACAAATTGCCCGCGACACCAGCACTAGGCATTCGAGAGATGCAAGAGGAGGATGTACCTCAAGTAGCAGATCTCTTCGCCCGGTACATGAAGAGGTTTGAGATGGTCCCGACATTTACCACAGACGAGGTAAGACATCAATTACTAAGTGGGAAAGGGCGGGGAGAGATAGGGGGTGGGGGTGGTGGTGGTGAGGGACGGCGTGAAGGCCAAGTAACTTGGACATATGTTGTTGAGGTTGGTTTCCACACCGCGAATAATACCTCATTGCGGTCGTCCAACATGATATGTCCCAGAACCCCCAAACCCAACAAATCACGGACTTTTTCTCATTTTATTCCCTGCCATCCACCGTCATTCACAATCCTCGCCACGGGGTATTGGAGGCGGCCTACCTCTATTATTATGCCACTGATTTGGCATTCGACGCCAATGCTGAATCTGAAGGTCGGTTAAAACACCGATTGCAAAGCCTCATAGGAGATGCGCTAGTAGTCGCTTATCAGGCCAAATTTGACGTATTCAATGCCTTGACGTTGATGGATAATGTCGCCATTCTTCAAGATCTCAAGGTTGGCTTATTTTTCTCCCATTCATGCTGCTCTGACATGCTCTAGTTTGGTGTTGGTGACGGGTTCTTGAATTTCTATCTGTATAACTGGAGGACTGCTTCTTTGTCAGGAATGAACGCTGAAGGAAGCATCGGTGCTGGGAAAGGGGTAGGGGTTGTGATGCTCTGATCAACCAATGGTGCTCTACTCGAGTAATCTAATTTCAACTGCATCATACAAAATTTGACAATATCTTCCTATCTGCCCATCCACCATGCACATATACTTGATCTTCTGGTGATTTGACCTAATCCGTGTCATCACCTTCCATGTCAATCGCTATCAATTATGATCACGTCGTCATCATCTACTCCCCAATCCGGAGAGGGGCTTCGTTCCTTCTGTTTCTTGGTGGTGCCACGCCTCTGTGGTATCTCGGGGACGCGTGCACCACCGGCACCGGTGCGACCGCTGGTTTCTGGTGGGACCGCGCGGGAACCAAGAGAGTGTCCTGCTCCCCAGGATATAGCGGACTCGCTGGTAGACGCCTTCTCTTTTTCTTTCCCCTTCACCGAAGAGGGTGGATTGGAGCGGCCGTTTAGTGTATTTCCGGAACCAGTGAAGGGAGCAGCAGCAGCCTACACGAATGTTAGTTAGTTGAACGAATTGAGGTGTGGTCTAGCTGACGGGTGTTGGTGATCCTGGGGTGTCGGTGCTGGCGGTTGCTTGGAGAGTATGCGGTGTCACATTGAATCCAAAGAATAGCTGACCAAATGGAAGGTTGAGGGCTGCTGGAACTTTGACATCCGATTCGAACATGCTGTTTGATACAATTCGATGTTGACTGGAGATATTTGTGAGTGACGAGGGCTGGGGAAGATTTGCTACGTACTCGGTACGAATAATCTTGCTCCCTTCTGCAACTCGTTCAGGTTGACGATGGGTAATTCCTTTGCCTTTCGTCTTGCGACCGCCCAGGGTCTCACCCTTACCTTTGAAGCTCTCCCATTGATCACCGTCCTTGCTTACCGCTGTCGTGCTGGTGTTGGCGCCAGCGAATCCACCGGCAAGTGAGGATCCAGGGCGAGATGATCCAGGAGAAGAAGAATTCAAGTCAATTTTTAGCTTTGAGGCCATGGTTGCTGGAGGAGCTGCCTTTGGCCGCTCAGGTTCAACGTAGCCCACTGGTGCCGCAAAATCGACTTCAAGGTCGGTGTCTAGGATGCTGATACCTTCCCCTCCTGGCTTAGTTTCCATTACTAACAGCCCAAAGACGATGGAGTTGTAAGATATTTCGATTATGTCGCCCTGCGTCAACGCTGAGAAATTGCGAAGCGCTTGCTCCAGCCTACATGTGTGATTGAGCAAAAAGATCGAAAAATTCCTGAGCTGGAGACCCACACAGCTTTATGGTCCGATATTTCCAGGAAGTGGACGGATTGAGCTTGAAGCTTCACCAGTTTTCCCCTGGGTAGCTCAGTGCCCGTGATACGAATGGGATCCCCTTCGTTTAATCGAAGCGTCCTCATCATCCAATATGGGAGATGCACTACTCCCTCTTCCGCGATAAACTCAAGGACACCAGCGTGCGTCGATGCAGCAGAGTTTGAAGGATTACGCAGTTGGAACATCCATGGAGATACCAAATCAAGGTTAGTTAAATTCGCAAGCGCGGATGGGGGCATGATGACTAGCCAAGTAAGAACGCGCTCATTGACGAGTGATGTTATAACGCGTACTTTTCCCGCCATATGAAAGGTTCTCCCGTTCTCGGCCGGGAAGCATGGCCACACTGTAGGCTTTGAGATATTCGTCATAAGATCTGGCAGGCGCTCGAGTGCGATGAGGGTAGCCCGCGGGAAACCCTCTGGGCTGAATTAGATGGGTTGCCCATGTCAATTAATGTCCTTACCCTGCAAGCTGAGAAAGAATGCCTCCAGGACCATTTGGGTTACCAAACTGATCTCAACCTTAGCGCAATCGCCTACGCAGGTTGATGTAAACTTACAAAGTCCATGTCTTTGGCTGGGACGTTCTGAGAGTACAGAGACAAGAACGAACTGAGAAGACTGAAGTACGCAATCGTCCAAGTCACAATTGTGACGATCACGACTACAATCTCCGTAGACAGAAATCAGCCAGACGCGCTCATACCATAACTTTTCGTTCTCCTTCACAATGACAACAAAATCCGCTACCCCGAACCAGCAAGGGATTACGAAAACGCTTTCAGGCGCGAACGCAGCATTCAATGACAAGGTCGATCAGTACCCAGATTATCTATTATGGCTGAAATTGACGCGTTTTCTGCAGGGCAAGCCAATGGAATTGCGCCTGTCGAATATGATCGCTGCAAAGGGTGAGTAGCAGCTACGTATATAATATCAATCCTTGTTTGATATATATAATCTCCAACCACAGCGATCAGTGATGCTGTTCGGACATCTTTGGGACCAAGGGGAATGGATAAGATGGTATTTGATCAGCCTTCCACGACTCGTACAAATACTGGAACATCGTGCGCCAGATTCAAACCTCAAAGGGCGAGGTTATCATAACCAATGATGGTGCAACGATTCTTAAAAGCATACAAGCGCTGCATCCTGCAGCCAAAATGGCACGTTCAACTACATCATATCACCCTTAAAGTATCAACCCCCAAGAATAGCTTGTAGATCTATCTGCAGCTCAAGATGTTGAAGCCGGCGACGGGACTACATCCGTTGTCGTCCTCGCAGGGAGTTTCTTGGGTGCAGCAGAGAAGATGCTGCAGAAGGGCATGCACCCTACAATCATTGCAGAGTCATTCCTGAGGGCATCTGCAAAAGCCGTTGAATACCTAACAGAGATGTCGACCCCAGTCGACCTTAATGATAGAGCAAGTTTATTGAGAGCGGCCAGCACCTCTCTAAACTCAAAAGTAAGCACTCACCATTTCCTTATCGTCCAATTCCCTCACAATTATGAAAGATCGTATCCCAATACTCATCCACATTGGCACCCATTGCCGTGGCCGCCGTCACTCGCCTCGTCACACCCACTTCCTCGAATGTGGACCTCCGAGACATCCGTGTTGTGAAGAAGGTTGGCGGCACCATAGAAGATACTGAACTCGTAGACGGCGTTGTCTTGAACCAAAATGTTGTTATCGCGGCTGGTGGACCCACACGCATTGAAAAAGCTAAGATTGCCATCATCCAATTCCAACTAAGTGCGCCCAAGCCGGATGTGTGACGTTTCGTTCATTCCTTGAACTCCTATCTAACATCTGCATAGATGGATAACACCGTTGTCATAAACGACTATCGTCAAATGGACAAGGTCATCAAAGAAGGCCGCCAATACCTGCTCAATATTTGCAAGAAGATCAAAAAGGCCAATTGTAACGTCCTACTAATTCAAAAATCCATCCTGCGCGATGCTGTAGACGACACATCGCTTAATTTCCTGAAGCGCCTGAATATCCTTGTGGTGAAAGATGTGGAACGCGATGAGATCGAGTTCTTGTCCAAAAGTTTCGGATGTAAACCTGTCGCCGATATTGATGCATTTGCAGAGGACAAATTAGGTTATGCGGATTTGGTAGAAGAGACGACACAGTCTGGGGCAAAGGTCGTTAGGATCACTGGCGTCAAAAATCGCGGGAGGACGGTCAGCATCCTGGCCATGGGAAGCAATAACCTCGTCGTAGAAGAATGTGAACGCAGTCTCCATGACGCATTATGTGTCGTCAGATGTCTTGTCAAGAAGAGGTACAATCCCCCCACTCCCACATTGCTTTGGGTACTCAATATAATCAGGGCTTTGATTGGCGGCGGTGGGGCACCAGAGATACATGTATCCCGCTTGCTTTCCCAGTACTCGCAATCTTTGAAGGGTATGGAAGCCTATTGCTTCCAAGCGTATGCCGACGCCCTCGAGGTCATTCCTACCACACTCGCGGAGAATGCTGGTCTAAACCCCATCGCCATTGTAACGGAGCTGAGAAATCGACACGCCCTTGGAGAGAGAAACGCTGGGATTAACGTTCGAAAGGTACACTTCCTGATCTACCAAGCATGCTCCTTGTGGCTTATGCTATCTGCAGGGGTTAATTTCAAATATTCTGGAAGAGGATGTTGTCCAGCCACTTTTGGTGACAACAAGTGCCGTAGAATTGGCTACGGAAACAGTTTGCTTGCTACTAAAGATAGATGACTATGTGCAAGCACGATGAAAATGATACTTCTTGTGTAACAGTACGGATGATCGACCGTGACTCAATTGGTTGGCGGTCTAAAAGCCCCTTCCAACAATAGCCCAGCGGAGAATACCTGACATCACCCGCCCTTACACGCTTCCTGCGAGGCCATAAAACGCGCCAACTGTCTCTTTTTGTTCGTCCCATACGGGCCCTGGTGCTCGTGTTCAGGTGTACTAATCCCATGTCAGTGGGGTGCAACATCCTTGGTCGGGGTCGCTGGTGATATACCAAGCTGGTGACTCATTCAACAACTAATAGCTGGAATTCACTTTCGCTGACGGAGAGTCGGGAGGCAAGCCTTGTGGTCCTCGCGTTCGGCAGTCCAGATACTGTGGCTGATTTCTTTTTGGGGAGCTTTGTTGCTGCTGAATCAACACAGGGCTGTGCGATGTTCCGTCATCACCTTGCTTGGCAAGGTCACTCCCACTCGAGTTGGGCCCTAATAAGGAAACCGTCTGCAGCGAAAAATGACAGTCACGTGCATTTACGTCATTGTTGGCGTGTTCAACAACCTCCTACTTTCATGTGCAACCGCAGTGTCCCAAGCAGTGCTGCCACAAGAGTTGTTTCAAAAAAAAATTCCAACCACCATATAGATCTCTTCTGAATATATCATTCAAAACTATTGTGTTGGCACATTACAATAATTTACTGGTATGCAGAAGTGCCAAGACCAGTAT
>QGOG01007101.1:0-86799 GCA_003313185.1 Collybia sp. MG36 | reverse complement strand
GTGCCAGTCTACTGTGCCCACTCACTGAGAGTCGGACTCGGGGGAATTTTGCATATGTATTACACGGCCAACCCAGAGGTCCATCCGTAGGACCGAAAAACCAAATCGGAATTCATCTGGTGTTTGGTCTGAGCGGAGTCTGATACAACTATCTGCATGTGTACCATTTTGAAAGTAAACATGATATGAAATAAACACATACTCAATCTCGTCTGTTATGCGAACACTGGCCAGAACCAAACTAATCGTAGGACCGGAGAAGGGCGGGCCAGACACAGCCGCGATTCATGTTGCTGGATGGGTCCCATGATAGATGCCGGACCGATCAAGTCCATCCTACGGATGGGTTTGAACACATCCTGAGGACCGTTCATGCAGGGAACAAGGACTAACCCTGAGCATGCTCAGGATCCTTCCCGGCCCGCACGATTCAAACTCTCACTCGCATCCTCATGACGGGTCAGCCGCCATCGTCCATATGGGTCACATTGGGGGGTATTTAGGCAAGGCAAGTATCCACAGGTTGGAAAATAATTGTACTGATTCCATTATTCTGGTGCTCCTGAATTCACCCACCTTCGTGCATAACCCATGGCTGAGCCCTGGCCCCCGGCTCAGGAGTTGAAGTGTAAGTGCGATTCTCACATCAAATCGTTGACTGATTATTGTGCTGGTGATAGGGTGGGAGTTACGAAGCGGTGGCCAATGGGCATGTCTTGCATGTCATGCTAACAAGTCCTATGCCAGCACAGCAGCAGCACGGCGCCATGCAATGACAAACGTTCACAAGAGTTCCCTGAACCACCGCTTGCGCAGCCACCATTCTATGCAAGTCGGCACCTCTCAGTCTCAGGAGGTTTCCATGCCAGGGGACGTGCCCCGCAAGTTCCTGCTTGGTGATATGACCAAAGTTGGTCTTGGGGACTCGGACATGGCCTACTCCGACCTTGATTTCAGTGATGACATGTTTGAATCTAACCCCGACCACACCCTATTACTAGATGCTGCGGCTGGTGACGCTACACTTCTTGATTTCATTGAAGATCAAGATCTGTCAGGAGATGAGGCCGCAGAATATTCTGAGGTGGAATCAGATGGTACCGTGGAGAGTGTGGAAGGTACGCTAAATATACATGCCAGACAACGCTAGTATTGACGGAATCACTGTAGCGTATGTTGTTGCTGGGGCTGGGATGACTGGTGGATATGACATTGGACGGAAGATACACCCGCGTATCAAGGCCGGGAGCGATGAGGAATATTGGTATCCATGGCCTGATAAAGTTGTGAGTAATATCCGATTTTCTATTACCTGTGCTCACTCCCTGCTTGTTAGACATGTGTGATGGATATCATGATGCATCTGGCACAATCCACCTTTTCTGAGAGGGAAATAGACATTCTTCGCTGGTCGCTCCAAGCCAATGATGTAGAAACCCCCTCCGTACGATCCATGAAAAACTACAACCGGAAACTACAAGATTTATGTGGGGTGAGAACGCTGGAGTATAGTGGGGCTCTAGGACACCGGTATTTTGTTAACTCCCTAAGTGATATTATTGCTCAGGTATCACACTAAATCATCAAATATGCCTATCTAACTATCTGAAATTGGAAAGGAAATAGCGAATCCAAAGGTTCGCGCTCATCTTCGATTCTATCCTGAAGACACAGGGAATTTTGTCAGCGAGTATTATCAGGCAAGTCATTGGCGAGAACTCGGTGACCCAATCAAACTTGCGCAAATGGCTCGAATTCATGGCCAAGACTTCTTCCTGTATGAACCGTGTGTTCTCGGCGATCAGTGTGTATGTATGCCATTCGAGTGGTTTCGCCGCGGTGGAAAACTTGTGGCAAATACCTGGATGCTTCGCTGTGACATGATCCCGGGTGTTGATGGCTGGGTTGTTCAGGAGTTTGACCCTTTGGAAATAGCTGAGGATCGCTTTTTGTTGTCATTCAAAAGCTGGGAATCTAGCTTCTTGACGTCGAAGCTCCCAGCCCCTACCAAGATCCTTGGTTTGTCATCATTTTTGACGGATATCGCACATTCCTAATGCCCCCAACAAAGGCTCCTGGCTCGCACAGGCAGATTCCACCCTCCGCACATGGGAAAGAACGGACCCATTACAAGGCAATCGGTGGCGTGCAATTGCAAATGGTGCCCGTGTTCATTCGCTCCCGCTATGGCTTTATTGCGATGATACATCTGGGAATGTATCAAAGAAATGGAACAAGCACAATTCATTTCTTTTTGCTCTGGCTGGACTACCACGCTCATATGTGCACCAAGAATACAATATCCATTTCTTGTGTACATCAAACATTGCTCCGCCCCTTGAGATGCTGGATGGGGTGGTAGACCAGCTTGAGTTCGTCTTGTCATTGTCAATTGCTGCGTGGATATCGGCTTATTATTAGTGTTTTTTATAGGAATGCCTGGGACAAAGGCATCTGGGCCTTGGATCATATCTATGGCGAACGCGTTCTCATGATCCCATGGGTAGTCGCATTGTTGGGCGATAATCCAATGCAAAGTGAATTTTGCTGCCATATTGGTTCAATGGGAAAGTATTTTTGTCGCATCTGTCAGGTCAAGGGATTTGACACTGCAGATAACCATTCCCCCGGTCCTAATGCGGGTGATCCGGATGATCGCTCCGCTCCTGGTAGCCCAGCGCTCGCTCCCTCACTGCGCTTAGACCCAGACGACGGAGCTACCAATGACAGTGCGGATTCTGAAGGTGGGCACCCCGAGGCAATTACTCCAGGTTGGGGCAAAAAGAAGAAATTGGAGTCATTCCAACAAATGGTTGACCGCGTCAAACGATTTGTACATGTACATCCCCGTTACTATACTTTGGAATTTATGTGAATTTATGTTTTCGATTATAGGTGGGCGAGCTGTGAAACAAAACCGGGACCATTGCAACATTACAACTGATGCTCGACGACGCAAAATCATGGGGGAACCAGACAAAAATACAGTCAAGGAAAACCAATTCCGGTGTCAAAGACACATACCTTGACCATTTCATTGGTCAAATTTCGCTATCATATTCTAAAATAAAAGGTCGGACTCTCCAGAAAACCGCCCAAGCCGCCCAGGTTGCCCTTCTACCCAAGAATGTATTCAGTCCTGTGTGGCGCATTCGAGGCAAGTCCATTTGCATTTATTTAATTCTCAATTGAGTATTATTACCACAGGCCTTGATCCGCACTCTGACACCCCAGTAGAAATCCTTCATGTAGTGCTTCTTGGCTTCGTGAAATATCTTTGGCGTGACGCAACTCAGAACCAGATTAAAAAGACTACAAAGGGTGGCCAACTCGAACGTGAGCTGCTGATCACGCGCTTGGAGTCAATCAACGTCTCTGGACTCCCGGGACTCTCGAATCTACCCGGAAAAACACTTGTCGACTACTCAGGATCCCTTACTGGCCGCGATTTTCGAGCAATTGCTCAGGTAGCGCCGTTTGTGCTTTATGGACTTGTATCCCCATTGTGCTATCAGGTGTGGGTGTCACTTTCGAACCTCATACCCATTCTATGGCAACCAGTGATACCTGACATTGATGAGCATATTGTCAGTCCATGTCTAATATTTATTCATGTCTGGTCATTCATCGGATATACACCAGGGACGATTGGGATCCGCTATCCATGATTTTATTGCGCGCATTGCGCGCTGGACTCCACGATGGTTCAATAAACCAAAATTCCATATTCTCCTTCACATACTTACACACATCCGACGCTATGGCCCCCCCATCTTATTTGCAACAGAGAGTTTTGAATCATTCAATGCTGTGATCCGTGGTAAAAGTATTCACTCAAATCGCCAGGCTCCGTCCCGTGATATCGCCCATGCATTTGGGCAAACCAGCCGTATTCGCCAACTGCTCAGTGGTGGGCTCATGCTTCTACGACCTGAGAACAATTTCCAAGCTGCTGGACCAGTTTTGAATGCAGAAGATGCAGGAGCCTGGACACAAGTTGGGCGCGGCCCCCTTTCCCTCGTCGCGCAGCCAAATACCATAACCAGCTACCTTGGATTGGACAGCATTGGGGAAACTAAGGCTGGTACGTTCCAAATAGCATTTACCATGCATTTTATAACTAGCTATGCAGGGCTATGTACGCGCAGCCGCCAAAGCCCATGTGAATACTACAACACGCAAACTGGCTCTGCCTTCCCCAATGGATATTCTGGCCTTTCCGCGCAGAGGCTGACAGCAGGTCTCTTCCAAACCTGCAAATCAATTGTGCTGAACAATGGGGACAACTGCAAACTAGGCATGTGGGTTCTCGCACAACCATCAGGCGCAGCCTCCCTAGGCGTTTTCCAGCTCGTCGAAATTATCCAACTGGTTGACTCGCCAAATTATGAACTCTCCCAATCGGATATCCTTTTGCTTCAGCAGGTGAACTACTCTGGCTTCGCGCAGCCATATGAGATGCCCCGATTTTCGCCTAATAATTCTTTTACACTAGCAACTTTAGCGGTGTGTTCTCATTCACTTAAATTTCTTATACTAATACTGATCCCATTCAGGATGTTGCATGCTCGGCAAATGTACAACATTGCTGCGCTAGCAACTATTGCGGCCCTGTTGAATCTACTTTTGAGCGACAGGAGCGCCAGCCTACCAACAGAAAAACAGCCACGATATCTCACAACAATCAAACTGACCTATTGCTTAACACTGCTCGGATGCGAGATGCAGTGCATTTCCATGGTTTGTGATACTGGGTGAACCCCGAACAAATTGATTTAGATCAGGCAATTATGGAAGGTACATCAAATGAAATAGATGCCCGAAAACATGCTGCATCTACCAGTTCCACCAACCAAAGTCCCACCGGGGTTGGACGTAGGCACAACAGTCGCACCACAACTCGTGCGCGTAAGCCCACACGCGGGCGCGGGCGTGGTCAGGGAAGTTTGGATTTGGATGGAACGGAAGCATTAATGTGATAAATATTCTTGAATTTTGATTGGCAAGCCGCTGCGAGTTCATAAACGTTGGACTTGCAAAAATTTTCATTGGCAACATCAACATAAGCAAACAACTTCATGTCTGTCTTTCCTTCGACGACCTGTTCCAACTCCTCATTCACTGGTGCCTTCCGGCTCAGTCCAATCATGTCGGGAGGCATCTCTGCTACGCCCAGCCCCTCAAGCCCATTTCAGCCACCACCAAACCCCCATCCTCACTCTTTTTCAGTCCAATCAGCCCAGCAACCACACAGTCTTTACCGCAACACCCAAGGTCCTGTCCCCGCCCAAACCCAACCCCCACCAGAGCCTCAGGGTGCCCATGGCTTTCGAAGCCCCAGGCATCAGCATTCCCCTCCTGGAACTTTTCACTCTCCTCCTAGAACTCACCGCTCTCCTCCTAGAACTCATCGCTCTCCTCCTCCTGCTCACCACAACACTCACACTGCTCGCTCACCCTCCCGCTATTCCCAAGCTTACAGATATCCCCACGGTTATAATATACACGGCCAAAATGATTCGTTTGGTTCTCCTGGTTTTTTATCGGGCCCGTACCGGGCTCCAACACCACCACCACCAGAAGTTCTCAACCCCGCATTTATTGATACAATTGCCAATGACTTCAACTTCAATTCGGATCTTCGAGCCCAGCTACATGGCTTTGCTCAGGTAATTTTACTACCGTATATCATCAACGTTATACTATTCTGATTATTTACTAGATGTGTAGCGGCCTCCCTAAGCCTGATGTAGCCAGTCGCATATATCTTTTCGCACTGATGCTTTTCATTTGCCACCAGCAAACAAAAAATGCCGCAAATGACTCTCAGATGCACGCAATGATCCATGATTTATACACGCGGTCTGAAGACAATTTCAAGCTCACCCAAGACCAAATTGTATGTCTCCCCCCACACCCCCCATCAAACCATTCATATCCTAAAATTCCAGAGCAACGTACGGATCATCACCCAAGATATATTATATAGCGCTTCCTGCACTACATTTATGCATGCCCATTTCGACATCGAAGTACGTCTTAGTCTTGGCAAATGTTCAATGTTACTAACCACTCCTGTAGAGCGAGTTGCGCTCACATTGTAATGATTATGGCCTCAAAAATATATACCCGAACCCCATTCGAGAACGTCTACTTATTATGGCCATCAAGGAACAGTGCCGTTCATCACGGGGTGCTCTTCGTGAAATGGTGAGACCATGTCTCATACCCATTGATCTGCACCAATGCCTGGCTAGTTACGTGACAGCATTCTCAGTGAAAAAACACAGCCACTCATTGACTTCGTCATGACTGTCGCACATCGCTTCAAACGGGGGGGTATTGGTCGGGAAATTACCTTCTTCGAGAAGGGCCGCTTTTCAATCCTTGTAAGTTGTGAACCTCCCAAGTTTCCGAAACATACCATTCACCAATACACTACTCTTTGTAGCGTCGTTACATGTATGAGAACCAAGACCGGCTCTTCCTCAAAAGCACCGAATGCGAGGTGGAGGACCAGGCTGGGGCATCAACGTCCACGGATAGCCAATCAGCTGAGGCATCGCGGGATAGCCCAGCACCAGGATCCCGCAGTTCCCACTCGAACTCTCGCTCGTCAACACCAGCCGGCCCACCCCATAAACGGAAACGGTCGGAGCATCTTCAAGCAGTTAAACCAGATAAGAAAGGAGGCGACTTCTGGTCTGGCGTCGATGCCTGGTTCGCACATCATATGAAGATTTGGGGTAACTCATGGGAGAATCCCAAGTGGCACCAGTAAGCCAACCATTTTGGACGCCTACGTTCGAGTCTCTCAATCCATTCCCATTAGGTATTTGATCAGCACCATTGAATGGGACGAGAATCTCTTCAAAGCCGCCCCGATTATCCTACCCCATATGCTAACACCAGATATGCCATCAGAAATGGGTTCTGGGATGACCACCACCATCTCCACCAACCCAATAAGCACCGACAATGTTCCAGGTGCATGGGGCAATAATATTGGAAGCCTCTTGGGCCTACTCAAATCATGATCATATACCGCTGTCGTACCATAATCAATTAATAATTGAATCTGTTTCACATCCACTGCCCACCCAAATAAATAACCAAAATGTGGAGCAATTGCTCACACTGCTGCCTCTGAAATTACCCCAAACTGCCAGCTGGAAGGTACAGAGAACTCATGTCTAGAAACCTTGTCTACTGCACGCATGCCGCCCAATACTGGGTATTGGGTATATTTATCCTTGGGCCGAATCTGGAGATACAAGGTGTACAAGCCGAACAACATCCCCTGGCTAGCCCAAATCTGTGCAGTGGACAAACAAAATCCAGCCTCAGGATGCACCTGCATCCATCCTACGGATGTGTTCAGGTACATCCTGCGGCCTTACTCGGTTGTGTCACCATACAAAAAGAGGCCAGCATCCATCTGTTGTTGGGTTTGTCAGTGGGACGCACCCCCTCTAACCCACGTCTGGTCACTCCCTGCACTGATCACTGTAGGTGAGCACTCTTTTCATTCGGGCTGCCACACCCCCATGAATACCTGGCACTCAGCCTCTGTATATGCCAAACAACAATTATATTCTGTTGATCGTCCAAAACTGAGTATGTAGTCTATTTGGTCCACAGAGGGGCAATACCAAATGAGCCTCAGGACGCAGATATTACATCCTGAGTCAATCCCTCGGCTAACATCCTCAGGACGCATTTTCTGACTGACTGTGTATGTATGTTAGTCGGTGTTGCCAAACAACTTTCAACTCTTTGTTGCGAGAGCAAATCTTTCTCCTGCGACACCATCAGACTTTGCTGCCAACAGTCCAATAACCCTCCCATTTCTCATTCAAAATTTGTACTGAAAGTACTCATTCGCAAGTTTTCACACTTTGGGGTCTTCTCGCTCGACTAATCTGCCAAGTGTAATCAGTCAACGACAATGGCGTCTTTACTCGAGCGCATGAATGTCCCCGCGAGCTCTTCTGCAGGCCCCGTTCGGTCTAGGGCGGGGCAACCCCCAAATCGTTCATCAATCCCATACGTGTGTACCAGTAAAACTTTTACACTCCGGCTCTCAACAACATGCCTCAGAACCGCGCAAATCGTATCCCAAAAGGCGATGTGGATTCACCATGGTCTCATGACCTCTATGAATCAGGGACTCTGTCCTCTCGGCTTTCGGATAGGCCTACAGCACCAAAAGCCAAGATTAACGCTATAGCACAAAAAGCACTACGCGATGCGACATCTTCGCTACATTCCGAACCTCTGTCAATCAAGGGTGCAAGCTCATCATCAAATGGAAACGTTGTGGAAGTCACTGGGCTCGTATCGGGTACGACAGCAGAGGATGTTGTAGCAATCTTCAAGCGTTGTGGCGTCATCAGTAATGCCAAGTTGGTGCCAGGAGGGGACGAAGTGACAATCCGAGTAACTTTTAAAACACCAGTATCGGCAACCTCTGCCGTTCAAAATTTTCATAATCAACCCGCAGACGGAAAAATCCTATCCGTTCGGATAGTGGGGAGCACGAGTGCTGGGACGACGCTAGGAGGACGACTGGGCGGGCCCGATGGGTTGGGGCTTGTAAGAGAGGAAGGCAGCGTTGATATTCTTATGGGTGTTACAAGCACTGGTGGATCGTGAGTAATACCCAAGCATGTTTTACATGTTCCAACACCCTTTCTTCACAAGGAAAATGCGGTCCGACTCCTTAATTCACGCCGACCCACGTGCACAAGTTTTGCTCGCTCCTCCTGGCGCAAATCCTGCGGATTACATTTCCGCTCCCACTGGACCCCGTAATAGTACTGGGATACCTCGGCATGGTGCTCCCAGCGGTCGGGGTCGGGGTAATTTCAGACGCGGTGGTGCCAGGCGTGGTGGAAATTTCAATGGCGAGAACGGCAAAATGGACATCGACTAATCAAGCCGTGTCAAATCGTGTCATTTCCCCTATCGTGTATCCTCCCTCTTTCGCTGTTCTGTATGGACAATCATGCGAATGTGCCTATGAATTCGATGTCTTTCGGCGATATGTATCCTTGATAATCCCTTCACGAAGTTAGCAAACCCTGCACCTGCAGGATCATTTTGACCACCCCAGAACACTTTGTCCTGTTTCAAACAAGCCATGAGCCATTCCTCGCAATGTTTGGAACCAGAAAGTCGGCGCTTGGCGACTGATGTCGTCCTCCAGTCGGAGTGTATTGAGCTGGGCGCCAGCATCCCATATCTTAAGCTTGCTTTCTCCATCGCTGACACCCCCGAATCCTGCGTACACGAGGTCGAGAGTTCAGATCGAGATTTTTGCGCAATGATCCTGACACGTCCATGAGTACTGGGATGGTTGTGGTGAAATGACCCTTTATGGGGGTTTCCATATATCCGCATCCAGACGTCGACTCCAGAGAGCTCCAGAATACCTACGATGATTGAGTCACGATGATTAATTTTATTTCTGTTGCAGAATTCCTGTCAACCTAAAGCGAGCCTGAGCACTGCGTGGGGGATGCCTGAAAACTCCTTAAACTACCGGCACGAATTGACGATCCTGAGAAGGACTCACCTGCAGACATGCTACATCATAGGTGCCTTGCTCGGATTTTGAAATTTGTTCTCAGCGAGTCCCTCCCGTATCACTGCCCGCCGATGTATTGGCTTGCACTAGATGCCAATTCATGGGGCCAAGGCCCCATCAGCTATCAATGCTCACATCGGCCCAACAATGACCTTCCTCGATTCAAACCTATTATTACAGTATATTTCCTTCCCCACTGATCCGACTTTTTCTACCACAAACCCCACCAAACTTGAAGCTAGCACGATTATTATCGACCCTGACCCCAGCGCCCATGCACACGTCCACTCATGTTACGTCCAGTATCTTAGTTGACCGCGTTGCGTCTTTTGGTTGTTATTGCATCAAAAATCTACAATATTCAGTAGTACTATTGAATATACGACTAATTAATCGGGGGGGAGATGTAGACAGCGGACCTGGCGCTGCTGGTGCGGTGATAGCCGAAGCGCAAGTCATGGACTACTATTACAGTCTTTTGCTCCTGGCAAGGAGCCTCTGGGTCACGCCCAAGAGGCCGGCGCCCGCCATTAGGCATGCCTGGAGCCACCAAAATAAACAATACTCCAATTATAGATGTTTATTTTACTTACACCCGACATCACGAATGGCCTCCACCAAATGAAGGTTGTTGTGAGTAGTAGCCCAGCCAACGGAGCCCCTGATAAACCGGCGCTTCAGCTGGATCGTAGCAAATATTGGAATGATTCACGCACCGAGAAGCGCGGCGAAACCTGGGAGTGCATGTTAGTATTAGTGACAGGTTGAGCCGACGCAGCTCTATTGCATACCAAGGAAGAAATAACAGACCCCCATCCTGGCGCCAATTTCGCTTACATCATGGGCGAGCATGGCTAGAGCTGGCCCAAGGAGGGATACAACTGAGTAATTTTAGGCCGAGGATTTTAGTCTGGACCCTGTGGTAACATACAAGCGCCGGAGAATAGCCCATAGAGCACAGCTATCGCGATCATCCCTTGCACATTGTGGGTGGCAGAGAGGCCAAACGCCAGAATACTACAAACCACGGTACATGGGATTATGAGGTTGTATACACCCAACGGCCCAGCCATAAAACTCGTTGCGAGGCGACCAATTACGCTCGCACCATTCATTATTGTAAGCTGAGTGGTCGTTAGCCATGTTATTAGTGAAGGGCAGAAGCACGGACCATGTAGAAGGAGAGATCAGCTGCGATGTTATGATTGACGGCATCCAATTGAAGGAAGAAGAATGGAATAAGTACTCCTGCCATCGACAGAAATGTTCTAGAACGTTGTTGAAGGTGATACCTGCTAAGGAAATAATCGCTTACCCAGCAATGGCTGAAAGGTAAGGCGGGTCCCGCACAAACGCCTTTAGTTTGGGTACCATATTCACAGGTTCCCGATATATTGGTCGAGTCCTCATGAATAGGCAAGCGATAGCAAGGAGAGCGAGATTGAGGCCTGCACTAGCGCGCACCCCACGATGGAAGCCAACAGAACCATGAAACAAACTATTAAGCATAATAGGGTGAAGAACGCCTCCCAGAGAGCTTCCTAAGGAAATAAGTTAGTTTTTTGTTCCAACAAATGGGCGGGTCCTGTCACCTGTGGTCACGACACCCAGCGCCAGCGCTCTTCTCCGTTTAAAATGATGAGTAACGGCGCTCATAGCTGGCACAAATACCATACCAAAGCCTATGCCGGAAGCAAGTCCTTGGCTGAGGAATATCTGTCGGTAGCAGTTGAACAACAATGAGCATTGTCCGCGCTGGAGTTTTAAACCATACTTGGTAATATTGGTGGGGTTGGGCGAGAGAAAGCATAAACAAGGACGCAACAGACAGGGCGCTCCCGATTGTTACAAGATAGTAGCTATCGAGAGTCAATGCAATTGGTGGTGAAAAATACTGAACGCACAAGTAGCCCCTGTCAACCGCCCTTCCAGAAAATATTCCGACAGAAAACAGCAACATCGTCTGAATACTGCCGATCCAACTGCAGGGCAATGGTTCAAGCGTGCGTTGCTATGAAGAGGCTCCATCCAAGTCATACCTTATTTGTGATGAGGAAAAGTTGTTGAGATATTCCCGAACATAGAAATCTTATAGAAGATAGAGGACCCATTTGTGGTTATGGAATAAGCTATACCTTGGAAAACGCCAAAAGCATTTGTGTATCTACGAAGCTATGTTAGCGAGTCTGGAGTGTGAGAGAGGAGGAAGGGGACTATACCCAAATGTACAAAATTGGATGATCCAGCTAGAAAGTGCCCTATCAGAAATTATCATTGGAGAATTAAAGTGTCTTACGCTCCCAGCACCGTGGCCCATGCCTCCCAGCCGCCTTCTGGAAAATCATCCACGCATTTGGTCTCAACTTGAAACCGCGGCGTATCAGAAGTCAGGGTAAGAGTGTTGATTCGGGTGGAATGTTCCTCTGTTTTTTCGGTTTCCATATTGAAGACGACTCAAGAGTTGCGAGGAAAACAGTCTCGGGGGGGAAGGAACAAAGAATTTACTAGAACGCAAGCCGCACATTGTAATAAGCGATGTAGGCATCTGCGCTGTGCGGGCATCCTTGTGGGTTTGAAAACTCCATATGTTCTGTCTATCTCAGCATCATCGTTAGCTGGTCCAACCCCAGGTGAGACTATCTTTGCACAGGCATCTCGGCCTGAGTGCTATATGATGATGCCACTTGGGACGGATGTGATGGCCGATGGTATATGTCCAGATCTAATATTATCCGCGGTGTTGTTGTTGGAGCGAACACTACGCGGGTGGGGTGGTGAGGTGATGGACAAACCCGTGGTAGTACTTTGTAATCAATACGGCTCTTTGCTCCATTCGTCGGTTCGAGAAAATGTTGAACGTTGTACGTTGAACCCATTATGTCTTTGAGAAAATACTAGGTGAAGTTCACGGCACGCGGTCACGGTCAAGCGGCGAGTAACTAGTAAATGATCAAGCCTCAGGCCTCAGGGCCAGCTCGACTACAGACTCCTCCACATGCTCAAGGAGAGAAGACTTGTAATTTGTTGTGGTAGCCGGTAAGAGAAGATATTGATCAAGGGCTTGGGCCTTAGGATTCCCAACAATATTTTCAAGCACTCTCACACAAAGCGTGCGCGTGAGCGCAGCTAGTGAGCCACCAAAGTCTGACATTCTCAGGTGTCAGGTAAGGATCGTTTTTTTTTCTGTAATCTCGTAAGTCGTAACCAACCAAATTAGTACATCTCTTTTAGCCCAGGTTGATGGCCATTATCTGCCGAATTCATCAATCAACCTCCCAAGTCAAAGTGCAGGGCCCGTCTCTATCCAGAAATAAACGTCCATGAGGTCAACAGACTACTGGCAGCGTAGGCACCCAAAAATACCAGGGTGGTCAACTCGACTCCTGGGTTTTCCCAAAAATCCGGTTCCACAAGCTTGGAAGTATCGCCAAGTCGGCTGGTTTTTCGGTAAAAAAAATGAGAGCGATAACCCTCTGATCCCAGAATCGTGCACCCTGTAGAAAGCATAGGAAATCATCCCGCGCTCAAGCGGCTGCGCATCATGTTTTTCCCTCGACATAGTCTCCCACAGTATCCAAACTTGTATCTGGACATCGGAGTTCCCCCGATGCAAATGCACGTTATATTCTCAAGGTAATTTATCATCCTTTCAGGCCGTCATCTGGCCCTTGAAAATGGTCTGGCATTATGGCAGAGTAATGCGGCCGCATACTTGCCCTTTGCTGATGGATGCTGGTACTATGGACGAAACGTTGGTTCTGTCAAACAAGGCGTTGAGTTATCCTTCTAAAAGGAAATTAAGATATCCAGCCCTGATTCTGCCCTTTTCTTCTACAGCGTTGTTGTCATTAGGGATATCCTACATGAGATCGGTATAAATATTTCGCTGAAGAGTGGTGGCAATCCATCAATTCTATCCCCCATCGCTACATCGCACAGAAGAAAATGGACATTAACAACATTGTGGGTGTGCTCTACGCATCTTATTCCTGATTCTTAAACCCGCCAAACAGCCTCAGCATATTCAAGTCCTCGTTATTGGCGGCGGACCCGCGGGGTCGTACGCCGCGTCGTGCCTAGCGAGAGAAAACATAAAAGCATGCGTGCTTGAGGCCGATAAATTTCCCCGCTATCATGTGGGAGAAAGTATGATGGTTGCCCTGAGGCACTACCTCCGCTTTATCGATCTCGAAGAGGGTTTTGAAAACCACGGTTTTAACCGCAAGGTTCGTCGTGAGGGTAATAAAAATTTAGCTTATTGACTTCCAATCTACCAAGGTTGGCGCTGCCTTCAAGCTAAACCGCGAAAACCGGGAAGGATGTACGTGCTAAAATGCTATCTCGATGTCTGCTAACCGTCATACTTCAGATACCGACTTTATTGCCCGAAACAAGGCCAACTATTCATGGAATCTGGTGATTTTTGACATTTTGTTTGCTGCCACTGGCACCATTAAATACCCACCCAGCTTCGGGCCGAGTCTGACCAGCTCATGCTTCAACATGCCGCCACTTCGGGCGCCCTTGTGTTTGAAGAAACAAGAGTGACTGAGGTACATTTTGAAAATGACGGTTCCGAATCTCGCCCCACCTCGGCCACTTGGCGCAGAAAGGACGGGTCTACT
Source organism: Collybia sp. MG36 (assembly GCA_003313185.1). Classification (NCBI taxonomy): domain Eukaryota; kingdom Fungi; phylum Basidiomycota; class Agaricomycetes; order Agaricales; family Clitocybaceae; genus Collybia; species Collybia sp. MG36. Next base: position 72,585 of record QGOG01007101.1, on the reverse strand, counting down.
GGCAAAATAACATTCGATTGGCTCATAGATGCAAGCGGCCGCACCGGCTTAGTGTCTACCAAAAACCTACAAAACCGAAAGTACAACCAAAGCCTGAAAAATGTGGCTTGTTGGAGTTACTGGCGAGGTGCCGGCAGCTATGCCCCTGGTACATCGCGAGCCGGATCCCCATGGTTCGAAGCACTCACAGGTATTGGTCATTGGTATTTATTAAGCTGTGCATTTGAACTTACTTGTGTAGACGAGTCTGGCTGGGCTTGGTTTATTCCGCTTCACGACGGGCTTACCTCAATAGGTGTTGTGATGAACCAAGAAGTAGCAAACAAGAAGAAATTACGGATGCCCAAGGAAAACAACTCTTTGACAACCCATTACCTGGAGCAACTTCAACTCGCCCCCGATATCATCGCCCTTATTGGTGAAGGGACATTGAATAAAATCGACAATGGACCCACGGTTCGATCCGCAAGCGATTACAGTTACTCTGCAAGCAGTTACGCAGGTCCTCGCTACCGCCTTGCTGGAGATGCTGCAGGTACGCCCCACCTCGCTTAGATATGCACTCACCTCTAAAGACGACATGTAGCATTCATCGACCCCTTTTTCAGGTAAACCATCAATGAAATTCTTATTTATCAATTTAGTCACATCTCCCATATTTTAGCTCTGGCGTTCATTTAGCTATTACAAGTGGACTTTCGGCCGCTGCATCTATCAGCGCTTCCATCCGCGGAGACTGCACTGAGGATCAAGCGCATCAATGGCACACGACGAAAGTTGGGGCTTCTTACACACGGTAAGAAATCTGACTGACCGAGAACAAAATCCAACCTTGCTGTTACCCTAGCTTTCTTGTAGTTGTTCTCGCAGCATATCGACAAATGCATGCCCAGGAACACCCCGTTCTCTCAGACGTCGATGAGAAAAACTTCGATCGTGCGTTCGAACACTTCCGGCCAAGTAAGCGTCTTGTTGCCTCCATACATTCGACTGTAGCCAACCCTGATGAAATAGTTATACAGGGTCATAGTGACATCGCTACCACGGACTACACCGAGGATCTGCGGCGGACAATTGATTTCTGCGCTCATGCTTTCGAGCCTTCTGAGCCCGAGCCTACACCCCCGGCTCCGGGTGATGTTTCAATTGCTTCTATGGACCCAACAAACACGACCATCGAGGACAAAGAACTTGCCGGTCTTGACAGCGAATCCAAGCGAGTGCTCAAGGAAGTATCTTCGCGAGGGGAAATGAACAACTCGTCCTTCGAACATATTGATAACCTTGTGTCCGACAAATTCAATGGGCTCCGATTGCGTCTACAACGTGGATCCTTGGGGCTGGAGAAAGCCTAGATGTATTTTTACTGCCTCCATTTCCACACTCCATACATTCCACCTAGAGATAAAATCCTGTTCTCCATCACCTGTCGCCGGAGTGAATCGAAAGTACTAAGTAGCGTTGCCCGATCGCGATGGCTGAGTGTCATTGGGGAGATCTTGAAACAACATGTACAAACCCTTGTCTACGCGTCTGTCACGTCGACGTGACGAAGTTCTACACCAGTTCACTCGCTCCCACCTTCACGCCCTCCCCCACCCGTCTGACACCCGACCGACCCATTCCGACACCTGCAACCTCTACTACTTAATCAGAGACTAACAAGAAGAAGTATTAAATAAGATGGGTGGTGCAGGTGAGCCCCAAACCACCCCGATAAAATTGTTCTTAAGCCATAATCGCATTGGCCCAACCACTTCTCTTCTATCCACCTTTTGAACGGTCCTATGATTGTTGGAATGCTAGGTTGGCTGTTTTTGTTCTCGGTCCTTATGGCTGCCGGACTCTTGTTTTGCATGGTCTTTTTCGTCCGTACCACCCCTCATCTTTTGTTTCACCGCTCACATACCCCCATAGATTATAATGTTTTCCGATCTCGAGAGCGATTATATCAATCCAATAGACTTATGTAACAAGCTTAATCAAGTATGCATCCTCAGTTCTCTGTTTTTGCGTACTGACTTCATGTCTATTAGTTCGTCATTCCGGAGAACGGTGCCCATGCCTTCCTTGCTCTCCTGTTCCTGTTATCGGGTCAATGGATAGCATTCCTACTAAATTTACCGCTTGTGGCATTCAACGCAAATAAGTATATCCGCCAATGTCCTCCTTGGTATTCTCTTGACATATCCCTGCCAGGATAAAAAACAAATCCCATATGTACGATGCCACGGAGATATTCCGCACGATCGACGGTCACAAGAAAGAGAGCATCGCTAAGCTGGTGTTCTATCTACTGTCTTTCTTCTACTACTTATATCGGTATGTGTGCTTCGCGCTTCCAATATTGACCGCAGTTGACATGATTTCTAAGGATGATTGTTGCTCTTATCGCAGATTCGGAGTAGTACTTCCTGTATGTAGCACTATCCTCCTACATCTTAGACTATGGGGCACAATTTTCTCTGGGAAACAAAATTTACGGTCTGCTCATGTTCGCTGTTGCGAGGTGCACGTTTTAAAATTATTCGACTTGAGTACACGGTCCCCACGTGGGGCCGTATTTCCTTAAATAAGTGGCCATACGCCAGTGCTGTAGGGTTGAAATTCTGACGGCTACAGTTTCTTTTGTCCCATCACCTTCAACACTACACTGGAAAGATTTAGTAACTTCCTCTATCTTTAATACACGACGAATTTACGCCTTGGAAAACATGGGTGGAGCTGGTATGTTTCAGAAAGCGTATCCAACCTGCGTCTCATGATATCTCCTTCATATTATCGCTGTCTTGGTCCAATTGCCGTCATGACCTCACCCGTGTGCTCGTACGACGTCTATCAGGCTGGCTGTTTTTATTTGCGGTTCTTATAGCCGCTGGCCTGCTGTTCTGCATGGTGTTCTTCGTGCGTTACCACCCAGTCCTTCGCCGGGCATGGTTCTTCACCTGCGGCTAGATAATAATGTTCTCCGACCTGGAATGCGACTACATCAATCCGATAGATCTCTGCAATAAACTAAATCAAGTTGGTCGTCCAGGATAATACGTGCTCAGATGGTGACTGACCTCCAAGTTTTCAGTTTGTGCTGCCGGAGAACATGATCCATGCCTTCCTTACCTTATTGTTCCTCCTCTCTGGACAATGGATAGCATTCCTATTGAACGCGCCACTCCTCGTGTTTAATGCTAATAAGTCGGTGCTGCCCTCTCAAGTTCTGTCGGGCTTTGTTCACGTTCGGTTTCATCAGGATACGCAACAAGGCACATATGTACGATGCGACAGAAATATTCCGGACATTGTCAGGACATAAAAAAGAGAGCTTCTTCAAGCTTGGCTTCTATCTGCTCTCATTTTTCTATTATCTCTATCGGTACGTTCATTCTTGAATGTTGACCTCGCACTGACAGCTGAGGTGTGCCGATGTTATAGCATGATTGTGGCTCTTATTGCTGAAAGCGAGTGAAGTTATCCTTTGTGCGGGCTTGGGGTGCAGGCTTGTGTACTTTGCTAGCATTGACCACTTCCGATCCGGTAACTCGTCAGGCTTGATATTATAGCCATCATGGGACATATGAACTACCGGAGAAACCAAATCTTCGGCCCAGTGCATGATTGGGAAACAACGATTACTGAGACAATTACAGATGATGTATGGAGCCACCGACCCATCCTCTCTCCATGTAATATTCGGGAGACGATAGCGGGTACTAAGAAGTCCAGTCTTTCAGGACACAGCCTGACACTCGAACGACCGTCTAAACAATCCGTGATGGAGAGAACGATCATGAGCAACATGGGGATTAATATGGCCGTGCCGCCGCACAAGGAGACCAAAAAAAATTGCAACCTTTTGTACGATTGGGAGGGTGGGAAATTTAGGGTAGGTATTGCTGACTTGAAATTTTTGGGTGGTCTGTACACTCAGGCCATCCGGCATGCCCCAAATCCATGTGCTAGCTACTCGGGGAGCTTGTGGGTGCTCCTTTGTATTATGGTTTGGGGCCAGCCACCAGCCCGTACATGTACTAATCAAGGTCCTTGCGACATGTGCTTGTAGACCAGATGATTGATCTCCCGTATGACCTTATCCTCTTATTCTCCTCGTTATAAAGAGTTGCCCTTGGACCCACTGTGAAACCCGCTGTGATTCGGCCAAGGCCTTGAATAGCCTATGTCTCTTTATCTTTGTGTTGACTGTGGTGGTTCGAAAACCTCTGCTGTCATTTGCGATGCCGAGGGCAAGATTTTGGGTCGTGCGCTTGGTGGTCCTTCGAATTTCGCCTATCTCAGCCTGGAGGCGTTTGTCTCAGCTGTAAAGACAGCAGTGGGAAACGCATTAAAGACATGCACGTCTCTCCCTTCGAACGATCCTGTCGCCCTCCCACCCATCAGCTTATCGCCCTTCGCCGCCGCTTGGTTCGGCGTCTCTGGTGTAGATTCCCCGTCAGCCGTCGCAGCTATTACACCAGCAATTTCTGAACTTCTTGGAATCCCAGCGGGTCCTCGGCTCGCGATTGCGAACGACACCCACCTTTTAGCAGCACCTGTGCGGATGTACAAGGACATATCGCATGCAGTTGCCGTTATTGGAGGAACTGGCTCGATTGCAGTCACGTTCAGCGAGACCGCGGGACAGTTACAAGAGCTTGGCCGTATTGGCGGTTGGGGTTGGGTTCTTGGCGATGAAGGAGGAGGATTTAATATCGGACGAGAAGCAGTCCGCCAAATTCTCCTTGAATATGACACAGCGTCTATCACTGGCATTCCGCCACCAAGCAGTAAATTCAAGACCCAGGTTCTTGAAATGTTTGGAGTCACGGAAGTTATGGACGTCTTGACGGCGGTTCACTTTTCCGACCCATCTCCCAGCACAGTTTTCGATCCTGGTGTAGCTGGATATAAGCTAGTGGCGCGCGAGAAACGACTTTCCTCCCTTTCACCCATCGTCTTTTCGGCAGCGATGGAGGATGCTGATCCCCTCGCCCTGAACGTCCTGCGAACCTGTGCCGGCCTCTTGGCCGCACAGATTGCTGTTTTGCTCGGCGAGTGCGATGATAGGAAGCCCCGACTTGTTAAAGCGCAAGAGAGCGTAATTTCATTCGGAGGCTCGCTGGTTGGCATCAAAACGTATAGAGATATGATTTTGGACGACCTAGCAAAGAGGGGGCACGTCTTCAAATATGTGCAATTCATCGAGGATGCAGCCGCGGTGGGCGCTGTTGGTTTGGCGGCAGGGCACCAACAAATGGATAAGGCTTGACACTCTCACTGACCAGCTCCTGTATAAAATCTATGGCTTTGTACCACCACGGACTGCCCTTGTTGCATATTTCACTTTGGGACGCACTCGTAGTGCGCTCCCACTCTCCAAATACCTCGCGGCTCCCTTACTATTCATCGATACTCATCGATCATCTCCCAACGCTCGTCGTTGGGGAAATTGCGAGGAGCGCATGCTGCACATAATACTATATAATATTGATGATAAAACTGTGCGATGTGACATGGCCACGTGCATGCGCGACAAAATGTCACTGGACCATCACACAATATTCAACACTGGTACACTGTTGTTCTCGTGTTTTAATACCGAATCGATGAAGGTTTGACGAGAAGAGGCTGTATAAACCCCATTCCTCTAGACGCTATGCTGCCAACCTTGATGACGACCCTGCAGACCTGCTTTGCCCTTTACATCTTGGTGGCGATTTTGTACACAACAGACTTGATCTTTGTATCCCCGATTCGAAGGATAACCTCCGTCTCTACCCCCTTCTGGACATCTCTTGAGTCTTTCTTGCCCTCGGCTTGGCTCTCTTCAAGCAATGAAGGACTTTTTGACCTGGAGAACCTGCGTCTAGGGGACTATAATCGTCACATCTGGTGGGACTCATCCAACTTCGCACTGGAGAGCGGGCTCGGGGGTCGAACGCCGATGGATCAATCTTTGTTCATATCCAAGGCCTTCTCTAACTCGCTCAGACCCACAAAAATTATTCCGTATTACTACCGGGCTAGTGGGGTCATCGAAAAGGACGACATAACAATAGCGACTCTCATCACATGCAATCGATTCGCTGTATTTTCCCGTTTAGTTGAGCGTTATCAAGGTATGGATGGCTTATTCTAGTGCATGGGCTATCCGACACTCACACCTCCGAGGCCCAATCTCTGTCACCATTCACGTGAAAAATGATACCCAAAACATCCAAAACCTCTTGAACTCTCTGAATGTTCTTTATTCATCATCCAAACTTATGTCTATCTATGTTGACGTACACCTGGTTATTGACTCGTTCGATCGTCAGTTCAACTTATGGCGTAATGTCGCGCGCTTTTTCGCCAGAACCGATTTTGTCATGATGCTTGATATCGACTTTGCGCTCTGCACGGACTTTCGCAGTGCAATCAGGACGGACACGTCGATCATGGACAGATTACGAGAGGGGGACGCTGCTTATGTTGTCCCTGCCTTTGAATATGCGGATTACTGGGAGGGTGTCGATGAGAGTATATTCCCGAGAGACAAGCAGGTTCGTGGGTTTACGAAAGGACTCCTATTTCCCAAAATACGCCAGGTACACAGGTGCTACTCTCCCTTGTAGATGCGAACCGGGTCGGCATGTTTCATTCGTCTTGGGCATTTGGTCACGGCAGCACAGATTATGAAAAATATTACAATGCGTCACCAGGGACGATCTATAAGGTTGTTAACTACCAATCGGCATATGAGCCTTACGTGGTCTTCAAAAAAGATGGTCCTCCTTGGTATGTATCTCCGTCCGTCCAATGTTCGCTCTTGCATACTAACTCCCAATACCAATCTAGGTGCGACGAAAGATTTATAGGCTACGGCGGAAACAAGGCCGCCTGTCTGTTCGAGATGTACCTGTCAGGCATATCCTACTATGTCCTTACGGATCATTTTGTCATTCACCAAAACCATCTGTATGAAGAGGTTGCCCGCAAAAACGAGGTTTTATTCATCCCTGCATGCATTGTCATGTTATTGATGCCATCGTCAGCGGAAATCCAATCGGAAGGTTTACGCAGATTTCAAAGAAGAAACGTGTCTCCGGTACTTCAACCACTGGCTGTCTACCGTAATCATGTTTATGACTGTTTTTTTGCCCAGCTATTTGAAGGGTTACCATGACCAAGGGATATTAAATACAACCAAAAGTTTCAACGCACAGCAAGAATGCGAGAAGATGAAAGGAGTAAAAAAAATAACGGAACGGTTCCTCAGCCCCTAGCGCTCAACCCTTAACTCACTATCCGAGTCATCCGCCCCACCCCCAGATATTCGATGGCTTGCCCTGATGTCGTTACTACCTAAGATCATTCAGTTTCTGCGTTCATTAGTTCAGGAATGCTCCATTTGCTCTACTTCTCACGGATGACGGACACTTGGGTCGGCCCTTCAAATCCGTTCATGTGCCGCGAATCTTGATCTTTGACATTGGATATCCCACAGCCGGCGTGCGTGCTCGCTACCCTTACCAAGTAGGGCCTTGTACTTCCGTGGCGCTGCAATCAAAAGTCCATATGAAATCTCACCAGTCCGGAAGAAATAAAAATCCAATGTTATATCTGATGTTATACCCCTAAAAGGGGGAGTGCTGCTAAGGACAAGCGACTTCTTCAAGAATTTGCTTGCACCGGTCAGCGACGTTCAAGTCGGGGGAGGATGGTGTTGGTGTTCCGGCCCGGCCCGGGGGTTGAATAACTCAATGTTGATTCTGATTGAATTTTGGACCTTGGCGAACCACTGTGGGTCAACATATGGGTCATACACAGGTCATGCTGAAATGCCTTCACACTTGTGACCATTGATTCTTCGGATTATTCGGGGGGGTGGTACACCAGGTCACAATCTGGATTCTGATTTCGTCCACTACTTATCTTGATAACGGACAGCTATCCTTATTATTTTGGACTACCAGTTGACAATTGGCGATGTCACTTCCTAGGATTCTTATATGTGGTCAGTTTCATTATGGTCGTGTTGTGCTTTGATCGATGAATTTTAGGTGAAATTGTCTGGGCCAATGACGACCTTACAAGCCTTCTTGGGAGCATCGCCGAGATCATTGTATGTGTATTCGATTCGGGGCACTATGCCATGCAGAACTGAAGACAATGAAAGCGTCTCAGCTCGCCAAACCGCGCAGACTTCTTGCAAGGCTTCCAGGAGAATGGCAAGTATGCAGGCACGATAGGTATCTATCGGGACAACACCTCGGCGAATCATATTGGAATTTTTGACAAGGAAATTGTGGATACCATCGCATCAAGTGTCAAGTGGGTTGCACATAATGGCGCAGGCTACGATCAAATTGATGTTCTTGCATGTAAAGCAAAGGGTATTGTCATTTCATCCTCAGCTCGTAGCCATTGTTAATCCCACTTCTCCACCAGGAATATCAGTCTCGAATACACCTGGCGCTGTTGATGATGCGACGGCGACGACAGCGTTATATCTCCTCTTGTCTACTGTCCGCCAATATTCCATCAGTGAGCGATCGCTCCGAGAATTAAAGTGGAAACCATCTGGGTTGGCCGTGAAGACCCATGACCTTACTGGGCGCACAATTGCAATCCTGGGACTGGGAGGTATCGGACTGCGTCTGGCCGAGCTGGTACATGCCTTCCCGATGCGCATCATCTATCATTCGCGGCACAAGGTCGCTGATGCCCCCGATTACTGTGAATACTTTGAGAACGTGGAAGAGATGTTGAGTCAGGCCGACATACTGAGTGTTCACGTCCCGCTGAGAGCCGAGACTGTTGGCTTGATTGGGGAGAAGTGGATTAGGGCCTTGAAGCCTGGTGCCATCATCATCAACACAGCGAGAGGGAAGGTGATAGACGAGGATGCAATGATCAGGGCATTGGAAGACGGTCATGTATGTGTTACTCATCTTTCCATATTTCTACCATGCCTTGATACCGGGGATTGACTTTAGCTTGCCTCTGTTGGACTTGATGTCTACCCAAACGAGCCAGAAGTCAACCCTCGCCTTCTCACATTCCCATATATTACCCTCTTGCCGCACATGGGCACCGAGAATCAGGATTCACAAAGGAAGATGGAGGTTCGAGCTCTCACCAACCTCAAACAATTCCTCACCGCTGGTGCGGGACACGATATAGTGATCGAGTATAAAATGCATAAATTGTAGTTAATGGATGTACCTTGATTTTCCCGCAAACATCAATCAATGATGTACACCGTTGGAACTAGGACTGCGGCCGGGACGGATGCAAGAAGCTAAGGGCAGCACCAATACCGTCAAAGCACGAGGACCACGAGGACACCTCAAGGCAATAGCATCAAGCTGATAAGCACGACCTGAAGGAAGTAGGATGTTCGATAGAAGACTTTCCACCCTTTCATTCCATCACATGTCAGCACATCAAGTCGGAACCGCAACCTCGCGAACAAGAGCCCCAGTCGTAATGCAACCGGACAATGCCCAACTTAGAGAGTTGTTGGCTGCAATGTCGAGTACGCTCGGGGGGTTGTATGTATCAAGCATTTACAGGACTTGGCGATGCCTTATAATAGCAGAGGCAGGTCGTTCGAAGCCTTGAGCGAACAGTCGACCAAATTAACTACTCTTGGGCCAAGAGTGGTACGTTGATTCGATGTGCTGCGATACCCGCGAATAACCCATGAGTAGGAGGACATATCTCGGGACCTACAAGACCTACAGCGCAAGCTCCGGGAACATGAAAGAGCGCAACATGAAAGTATCAGGGAGATGAAAAAGAACATGAAAGGGACCATATCGAAAGGGTTGCTTCAGACTTTCCAGTGAGTAGAACAGAGTCGTTTGGTGCCATTGGACCAAATCGGGGGTCACAGTCGGCCTTTGATCAAAGCGCGAGTGACGTCCGAGATCAAAGGGCAAGTTAAAGAACAAGTGAATGTCCAAATACGAAACTATATCCCGATCAGTTTGCAGCAGCAAGTGTTGGATAGTGAACGGCACTTGAAGGAGGTGAATGTATCTATCCTCAACTCGTAAGTTATCTGCGTCCATCCGAGCAGAGGTTCATACCCAAGTAGACAGTCGAGGATCCAGAATGCGGCCTTGGACCTGGACAACCAAGACGAACCATTGGCTACTATCCTGAGAACTGATGGTTCAAGGAGTAAGCTGTTCCCTGCTGACCTGCGCTCTCTTTTTGCATATGAATGTGAGTCATAAGGTCGTTGGGTTGCGCGACGCCAACTGACGATCAAAACAACAGTGGGAATGGCGCAACAGCTCGTGAAGGATTATGGAATCGCAGAAGCCGGGGTCTTGGAGGTTAATTTCAATCGCTTCATGTCTCATGCTGGTAGGAACAGTCATTGTTGTGAGATTGGGGTATGTGATTATTCAATGTTTTTTTAGGTGTCAAGTTTCAGCTAGTAGTTGTATCATCCCCTGTATAGGTGTTAGAGTAGAATTCGATAATCAGGTGGGACATACCCATATGTGCTACCTTCAACGCAGTTCCACTACACCTGGCACTCTCTGAGTGCCAGAAGGTCACACCTTTGAATCTGTGACCTGCTGTTCTTATTTACTACTCCCACTAGGCTCAACAGGTGAGAGTGTTGTAAAAATCTTACTCGGCATTGGTGTATGGCGGTGGGTAAATCAGTCAGCACAACCCTATCTAGAGCTTGATATCAGACCCCCAGAACGGACAAACCCCACTCGAACAAGTCCACAGCGCATATCACAGACTCACACATCCTGAGCTCATTCTTTTCCTCAAAGTCCGAAATCTTCCAACCTCAGGAAGCGACGACGAGCTTGCTTCTCGCCTGGCCCACCACGATCTTCATACATATCATTTTCCAACATCAGCTGGCCAATATGCCATGGCGACACCTCGGCCCATGTCCATCACATCAACGGAACAAAAGTCTCGTTCAACCACAGCGCCTGACCTTCCCGTAGAAATCCTCGCCGATATAATGGATCATATTGGTGATTGGGAACTCGCAAAGGCCATCGGGGTTCCTACCTCAGCCGCTCGCCCCCTGGACTGGGCGCGTGCATCGTCCACCGATCATGCCATCATCACTGGTCACCTTCCGTTTGTCCGCACTGCTAACCCAGCCGCAAATCCGCCCACAAAAATAGGCGCGGCTCTTGCAATACGGTTCAGCTACGTACATATCCTTGAATACTTTATTTCCCAACACTATCCAATTTTCTCCTCCATCTTCAAAGGCGATCTCATCCCCATCTATGCATCGCGTCACGGTCGCATACCTGTCCTATCCTGGTGGAAACATGGTTTCCAGCAGCATCCCCAGCTGGTCCCCCCTCCCGCGCCTGCATCGGTCGCTGAAGCCATAGATAGGGCTTCACGACATGGTCAGGTTGCCTCTCTCGACTGGTGGTTGCAATGTGGCCATCCACTTGAGTATACTGAAGCTGCTCTTGAATATGCAAGTGCAAAAAATCAGATTACTGTGCTGGAGTGGTGGAAGTTGCAGAATAAACTCACCGGCCTACCACTAAAAATCGGGCGTGTCATGGACATGGCCAGCATCGCGGGTCACGTTGAAACTCTTGAGTGGTGGGCTTCCTCTCAGCTGGAATTCAAGTACGACCGGCATGCTATGCAACATGCCAGCTCGCACGGAAAAGTGGAAGCGTTACAGTGGTGGCTCGACAGTGGTTTACAATTGATCTTTGATCAAGAAGCCCTGGTTGCTGCAACAAAACATAATCGACCCGAGGTTCTCGAATGGTGGGATAAATCTGGTCTTCCCATACAATACCGAATGTGTGATATAGAAGAAGCGCTCGAGGATGCTATTGGCGGGGGTGACGAGGCGCGAAAATGGTGGAAGCAAAAAGGCGTCGATTTCAACGCTAATGACAGGGAATGGATGAAGCTGCAAAGCCTCAATTGACGCGAAACTTTTTTGTTCTGGAATTAGATGACAGCATGTAGGATTAGATATATTTAATGATATATGGTGTTTCTAGCGTCCGTCGGTCCCTTCCACCTGCCCATGTTCGTTGTGGCCTCCAAGTTCACGGATGGATATAAACTACTCGATGTTAGCAGCTCAACTCAACTTACGAGATGCACTCGAAGAGTGGCGCGAAACCAAGACAATGGAACGATATGGAATGGCACACCTTATTGACCTGGGCCCGACGCTCATTATGCCCAACGACGTTCTCGACCGCATTATTGACTCTGCGCACTACTTTAAAATCTATTCAGTCGATGATTTAGCCAAGGAAACAGGATGGGATGAGGTCGATCACTGTGGGGACGAAGTTGTAGCTCTCATCTCAAGGATCTGCCCACCACCATTGACGACATCAACACCTTTGCGCCCGATGTCCACCCATGACTTGAACATCAATCCCATATCCTCTTCCAGCATTGAGCCAGTTGAAAGCAAAAGCAGACGTAGCACATGTGGCGAAATTGAACATGATGGTACGTTCATCATTTAGTAAGTTTAGTACATGGTCCATTCATCTCGCGTCTTCTGCAGCTCATAACCGAATCTGCCCCAAAATTTCGACAAACTAATCGCTCAAAGACCTGGTGGATACATATCAGTAATGGCATTTCATAGGTGAGTGACATGGTGATTACACTCCATTCACAATTTCACAAAAGATTCTCTGCAAGTTCTCCATCCTAATCGCTATATCATGATTTTGACCCTGGTGACAGTGCTCGACCTTTATCAACGGTATTCGCAATGAGATGCACCCTTGTTTCACCTCCTGTAAACCGGTTGTGGCCCGTTCACTTTCATTCAATTCAGTTCTTTCGGCAGGGACGGTTTTGAGGGTTGCGAACAACTCAAGAGTTGAGCGCGCCGGATTCACACGTTGCGCTTCAGTCCAAGTAGCACAGGCGTGATAATTTGACGCATCTGTCGGAATACAGGCTTTGAAGCCCCCTGGCTCTGTGCAGGAAGATCTCTTGGTACCAACATTCTCGGTAACGGTCGAGTTGCTCAAGGTGCACGAGCCTTGCGGGTGCATCCGGTGATCGCGTTTGGGTGCAGGCATGGATAAGCCAGCTTTGCGGTCCATAATGTATTCTCAGGCCAAGGGCATTTTCGCACAATCGAAGAGTCAATGGGCGGCGGCACGCTCTTGCCAGTGGTGGCTTCCCAAGCGCTCACCAACACCGCGCAAGAAAGCAACCTCCCAACAGGGCACTTGTCAGCCGGCCCGGGATTCCATTCTCAAACCCAACGACATCATCCTGGTGCTCACGAACCCCTCATCAAATGATACATAGAATGTGTATGATGGAATTTACAATCTATCTTTGGTGTATGACTAACGCAGAAGTTCATATATAGCCTCCTGGATAAGTACAGCTCTACGAACACTTTTCCTTCCTTCCTTGAGCCACACATCAACACTATCAAGAATATGTCCACAACGAAAACCAAGATGCCTTATGGTAAGGATTGCTTGGCTCGAGGACATCAGCCATTTATTTGCAAAACAGTCCGTCTGGGAAAGTCAGGATTAAAGATCTCTAGGATCATTTTAGGCACTATGCAATATGGTGATTCTGACTGGCAAGCGTGGGTCTTGGGTGAGGAAGAGGCGATTAAACATATCAAAGTAGCGTAAGCAAACACCTATACTCTGTAACTTATTAACTAAAATGTACTAGATATGATGCGGGAATCCAGACATTTGACACGGCTGATGTGCACACATATTGTGGATCACCCTCTCCCATATCTTGATTCGCGTCGCAGGTATATTCAAATGGACTCTCGGAGGTCATCACTGGTAAAGCAATCAAGCAGCTCGAACTTCCCCGAGAGGAAATCGTGGTTATGACCAAGGTGCGGGCTGCGCACTTGTCCTAACTGTTGAGTGGAACTAAACCAGCCTAACAGTTATATGGCACTGTTGCTCGAGAATATGGGACCAACTTTGCGTCCACGGGTAAGAACCCTGACGATCATGGATACATTAACCAACACGGACTCAGCCGCAAGGTTTGTCGATTTCTATTCAGGTGTATGTTCAGCTATCTGATATTTAGCTAGCACATTTTCGACGCCGTGAAACATAGCTTGGAGCGTCTCCAGCTTGACTATATCGATGTGCTTCAATGTATGTTCCCCGTCGCCCGCTTATTCCCTGCTTACATTTATTGGCGGCAGGCCATCGCTTTGATCCTGACACCCCGATTGCTGAAACTGTAGGTCATTTCATGGAGACTTTCCATTGGTATGCTGAATATTGACCAGATGCAAGCGCTTCACGATGTAGTCCAGGCCGGGCATGTACGCTATCTTGGAATGAGCTCGTGCTGGGCATGGCAGTGTAAGTCATCCTAGAAGGGACGTCGACTCAATTCATAATTCAGCTGCCCAGTCCATGTCATGCAGAGTGAGTTTCGCAGGATTTAGTCAATTATGGCTTATCTCTGTCTAGACTACGCAATCAACAACAAGCTGACACCATTTATCTCAATGCAAAACCATCACAGCCTTTTGTATCGGGAAGAAGAACGCGAGATGTTCCCGACTCTAAAGGTTGGTCGCAAGATATATCGCCAGTATCACCTAACCCGGATACCAGCTCTTTGGCGTTGGCTCAATTCCCTGGTCACCCCTCGCTCGCGGCTTACTCACACGCCCACTCAGCGATCAGACCAAACGTGGTGCCACAGATTGGTGGGCTGCACCAGTCTCTCGTGTATCCCTCTGACCTCAATATGTAGGTTCATATCGAGATATTCGGCTGCAGATGGAACCACTGAAATCCTGAAACGGTCAGTAGATTACTATCGTGTGCCCTATCCACACAATCAATAATAATAACCACATCAGTGTCGAAGAAGTTGCTAAGAAGAAGGGTGTAAGCATGGCGCAGATTGCAATTGCTTGGAGTCTCTCAAAGGATGGTAAGGGGGTTCCTGACCCAGAGCTTTATAGCTGTATGTATGTTACTGATCTAATCTAGATGTGGCAGCTCCAATTGTTGGTACGACAAGCCTCAAGAACTTGGAGGAGTTAATTGGTTCTCACTTCCAACGCCATCCTGAGGTCTCCTAACTAACACTATTTACTAGCGGGGGTCAATGTTAAATTGACTGATGAAGAGGTCAAATACCTTGAAGAACCATACAAACCCCAGGCTGTCATTGGGCACTTTTAATCTTGTCCATGAAGATAAATTTACCAGTCGCCCTACGAATAAATTGAAATGATTCGCTCCTCGTGAATAGACCTGCTTCAGTAAGGCCCGACACAAGGTAATAGTAGCCGGCACCCATTCCCATCCGTAATCATCACGCTTTGTCTCACATGCTGAATATTTCCATAAACGCTCCAACTTTCCCGGGGACCGATATTCCCTGTGGGTGACCTTGCATGCTTGTGGGGATCGTTTACAGTCTCCGAGGACGGATGAGTATTAATTGACATACAACCTGCCACTTGATCAATCACATCTCTCCCAACAACGCATATGATGGACTCTCGTTCTAAAATGCCCTATGGTCCGTCTTACATGATTCTCTCATCATTCTCCCTGATATCCGCACACTAGTGCGCCTGGGAAACTCGGGCTTGAGGGTTTCAAAAATAATATTGGGAACCATGCAATATGGAAGCAATGACTGGCAAAAATGGGTCCTTGGGGAAGAAGAGGCCATCAAGCATATTAAAACAGCGTGCGGTTTCCTCCTCTCGCTGAGTAAATTGATCCCTGGCACTAAAATAACAAAAACAACAGCTATGATGCCGGAATACAGACATTTGACACTGCAGACGTGGGTGTTATTTGTGTTTCAGCACTCTGACAGACTACACAGCTGGTAGGTTTATTCCAATGGGCTCTCCGAAATTATCCTTGGGAAAGCTATCAAACAACTTCAACTACCCCGGGATGAAATTGTCGTAATGAGCAAGGTATGGTAATTCAGATCATACTTAAACACGACTTACACCACCAGCTGTATAATACTGTTGCTCGAGAATACGGCACAAACCTCGTCGTGGCCAAGGTTAGTCACGACGACATCGGTTATGTTAACCAGCATGGCCTCAGCCGAAAAGTAGGCTCTCCACCCATGATATTCCCAGAAGCTAAAATTTCGCCCCTAGCATATATTTCAAGCTGTGAAACACAGCCTTGAGAGGCTTCAATTGGATTACATCGATCTCCTGCAATGTACGTGTTCTCAAAGATGTTGTTTCACCGGGTATTGAACCATTGCTACCCATATAGGTCATCGGTTCGACATGGAAACACCGATTGAGGAAACTGTGGGCGCAAACAAAATTTTAGTCCTGTTTTGCAATAACATTGCAAATAGATGCAAGCTCTCCATGACGTCGTCAAGGCTGGATATGTCCGATACCTAGGAATGAGTTCCTGCTATGCTTGGCAATGTAAATACCACGTTCCTCCCTCGTTTGAAATCGGACTCACTTTCCACATCTCTGCAGTTCACGCAATGCAGAGTGCGTACATAATAACGTCCTGGGCAGTATCAAATCAACCAAACCAAATTTAAAAAGATTACGCCATTCAAAACAAGTTGACGCCGTTCATCGCCATGCAAAATCATCATAATTTATTGTATCGAGAAGAGGAACGCGAAATGTTTCCGACCTTGAAAGTCAGTCTTATCTTTGAATCCCTACCTGGAGAGAATACCCACCTATTATGCTTCAGCTTTTTGGCGTGGGCGCGATCCCATGGTCACCTTTGGCTCGTGGACTTTTAACCCGCCCGTTGGAAGAAAATACCCTGCGCGGATCGACGGATTTGTGTGTATATCGTGAAACCCGAGTGTTTTTTTTATTTGGTGCTAATATTATGCCCAGCTTCATTGGAAGATATGCGGCCGCTGATGGGACCACGGAGATTATAAAACGGTACAGATCACGCACGTTACAATTTTCAGACTCTGGGCTGATTGATTCCCCGGAATAGCGTCAAGGAACTGGCCGAGAAAAGAAGTATTAGTATGGCACAGGTCGCCATTGCTTGGATTCTGTCGAAAGATGGTGAGCGCCAGCATTTAGCTGGGTCCGAGCCCCACGGTTGAGAACCTCAGGTGTCACGGCACCGATTGTTGGGACCACTAAGCTCAAGAATTTGGAAGATATCATTGGTAAGTTGAGTTCCTGTTTGTGGTCATCGATATTTTACCATCATAATCATCCGCAGAGGGTGTCCACGTTCAGCTCGAAGCCCACGAAATCAAATACCTGGAGGAACCTTATAAATCCCAGCAGATCGTTGGACATTAAATGAGAGGCGTATAATTTATGCGATTGGCAAACATGTGCATCTCCGTAAAGCCAGTCATGAGCAAGACGGCCATGCATTCTTTAGAGATGAATTGATGATATTGAATCTCAAGCTCAATAGCTCTCCGAGTCCTGCGATTATCCGGCGCCCTTTCGTGTCATGAATGTTTTTAGTAACCCACAGCATCCATTCATCTAATCAGACCTGTTTCTGGAAAGTCGGAAAGAAGGGATCACGACGCCCACATAACTATACAAGCCCTCACAATGCACAAAAACAGCCCTCCCCTTATTATTGACGCTGATAATCGATTCTTGATTCTCTCCTAGATTTCCACAGCCAACATGGATTTCCTGTTTGTCGATCCATCAAATGACTCATCAGACGGCGAGGTGGACATCAAATTCACGAAGAAGGACGACGAGGCGGCGCGGTGAGCTGAACATGCAATTCTTGAACATAGGGATTGATGTTTGGGCCCGTCCAGCGCCAGTTTCTGGGATTTGGATAGTCAGCGGGTGTCCCAGGCGTCCATGCTCTTCAGAGAGCGTGGACAAAGTCCGGTTAGCTTTGAGGACGAAGAACAAGTCATCACTGGTAACCTGTTTGAGCGAAGTCAGGTAGGCTCGGCTCAATCCAGCCCGAATGTGCAATAGCAAACTAATTTTTTAGGGCGAAATATTTAGCGATTTTCCTGGCTCCGCACCTTCCTCCCCTTCCTACTCATATTATTCCCCGTCATCTTCAAACAACTCAACCCCAGCCTTCCACCTCTCCAATCATAGCTCATTAAATCTCTCCCTGGCAGATCCCTCACAAGATCCCTACTTTCAAGAGGCTGATGCCATAGTTTGCACAAGGAGCCCCCCGGCAATCGAGAGTGAACCCCTTCCTTTGCCCAAGCAAACATCTCCCATAAGCCACTCCTCTGATTTGTACCATCCAGCATCCCTTGGTTCACCTTTACCAGATGTTCAATCGCGACACCATTTTGCTTCGGAGCTCGCATCCCCAATGCTCCCTCCCACAGAACCCTCCAACCCACCCGCATCTGTTCTAGTGACTCATACACCCCAGGATCAGTATACGATCCCCTCCATCCGTCTGGCCCTTCCGCGTCAGCCCGAGGCGTCCAATCGCGACGTAATATCATCGACAGCGGACCCCACGATCCAGAAGACGTCGCAGAAGGTGCCGAAAAAAGCGAGCAAGCCGGGTACTCGACCTAAAAGGCACCCTTGTCCCATCGTGGGATGTGGCGAAACATTTACACGACGGAATGATGTGGTCAGGCATCAGCGGAATGCGGCCAAACATCGTGGCGTCTTCCCCTTAAACCAGGATGAAGAAAACAGAACCCGCTGCAAATTCTGCGGGGAAGAATTATCCCGAGCTGACGCCCGCAAACGCCACGAACTAAAAGCATCGTGTGGCAAACGCACGATCCGCAAGAAGATTCCGGAGACCCATTAACGACCAGGGCTTCAGCCCAGGCTATTCCATCCACATCCATGCCATTTGTATCATTGTATTCCCTACCTATTTTCCAAGCAGATGCCTGTGCCCCACGTCGTAGGCATACAGGTTACATTCTCTCTCATGACAAACTGGGCTCACGGTTGTACCGTATGTATACATAGCCGCGTTGAGTGTGTAGTTTTATACTAGGGTTTTGTTCCGTAGCGGTGAAGCATCTCCGGTGCAATCCATGATTCATCCAGGGTTTCGGGGGTGAACAGAATTGATATTGATGTTTAAATACGCACACAATCTGTAAACACCCAATGGAGGGTGGTACCAATATAAGATACCAGTACCCAATAAATGATAAACATGTGAAATATCGAGCTTCCAGATGGTCAAATAATGACAGTGTTTGAATGGGTGAGAAATGGTCAGATTCCTAGCCAAGGAGGTAAGCAGGGGGATGAGAGTAGTACACAGATTGCTCGATGGATACTGGAATTTCGAAACAGGTGAGAGGGAATTTCATCCCTCGTTTTCATGCAAGTGGCTGGGATATGATTAGATCCAAGCAAATCCCAAAAGGATTCACTCACTCTCCCAGAACTTTATTCATTCTGAACATGTCAATTTTGTCGACACCAAAAACCGCTCGCAGATTCATGTCACACATGATTTCCCTCCCATTACTTGGGTTTTGAAGTTCATTGTGTTTGATATATACCCACAGTTGCTTGACAACTTGTGGTCGTGAGAGTTTAGGGGCCTGCAGAACATTTGACAAGGGTTCGCTAATGAGAAAATAGACTGAGTGAGCGACGAGACGCGGTGTGGGAGCAAACCAGAATTACCTTAATAGATACTCTTTTGCAAATCCACCCTTAGCAGGACCGCCCTCGCCTGACGACTTTTTGACTTTGGGTTTCTTCTTCGGCTTGGCCTCTTCATCGGTGTCGTCGTCGGAGTCAACTGTAGTCGCACTTTTCCTACTTCGTCCACCTTTCTTGGGGGTGCCATTCGAACGTCCGCGCCCCTTGCCAGCTGCCCGTCTTGAGCGACTATTAATCTCGCTAGAGAGCTTGCGTGCTAGCTCTGCGTCACTAAGTTCTCGGCCATTCTTAGCGACCTTCTTGGACTTCTTGGGCGGGGGCGTGCTTTCGCCTCCCTCACCCCCATCATCGCTCTCATCCTCGTCCGTCCTTTCCCGTTTCCGCACGCCCGCCCTAGCGACCGGGGGCTCTTCCACGGGAGTTCCTTCGGTACCCTGAGGGTTGGTCACCTTCTCAAACACACTCGCTATTTCGGCATCCACTTCGGTCTTATTATCTCTTAGGAATTCCGCCGTTAATGACGGTTCCAGCTCCAACAGTTGCCGTCGAACGCGCTTTGCGCTGATAGTCGCCAAGTCGGTACCTGGGGCAGAGAGAATTTCATAAATATGGGGTTTTAATGAGGAGAAATCGTATGCCATGATGTTTTAGGGGTAGGAACTTGGGATGTTGGTCGCGGATGTGATGATACTCAAGTTGTGCTGTCACTGGATCGTAACCGAGCGCGTCAAGACCATGTCCGATGTCAATACACATGAGACTATCTGATATTTGTCTCAGAAGCAAAAGGCAATCTATGGTAAATATACGTAGACAACATCCATTAATTTTGACTGGACCCGGATCACCGAAGAATCGCCCATTCATTTCGGGCTGGGTCACCGGGAGGAGGGAATACACCACCGTTTGCAGCAGGTGGCTGGTTCCCATCACCACCTTGTTGCTGCTGCTGTTGGTCACGTCGCATCCGATCGACGATGCGCGCTCTCACATAGAGGAGAATGGAGATGAAAACGCAAAGCGCGACCAAAAGTATTGTTTCCACCATGTCGTCCATTTCTTCGTCCTCGCGATTGCCACCACGCATGGCGCCCTCAAAATAGTCCTCGGGACCAAAATCACTGTCTC
Source organism: Collybia sp. MG36 (assembly GCA_003313185.1). Lineage (NCBI taxonomy): Eukaryota > Fungi > Basidiomycota > Agaricomycetes > Agaricales > Clitocybaceae > Collybia > Collybia sp. MG36. The sequence goes on along the minus strand of QGOG01007101.1, from coordinate 51,875 downwards.
GTTCATTCTCGGCGTTTCTGCGATCCCTGGCCCACTAGCACCAAAGTCAGGGAAATATATGGAGATTGCCCAATTGAATTGACCTGGATTGGATCTTCCTCTCTGCCCTTTCTATCGGGATTGTGCGTACCGCGTCGCCTGTGGAACTCGTCCCGGGCTTTCCCTAAGTACCATAATCCATCCTCCTCCTCGGGGGGAGAATGCTCAGCTTCACTGCTGCTCTCATCTGTTGCAATTTCGGTTGTCCTTCCGCCATCAATTTCTCGATCTTGGGAGCCTTGATGATGTTCTATTTCAAGTAAGTAGTTGATACATAATTCAATTATAGAAATTACCTTTTATTTCCTCATCACCACCCCAGATGCTGAGGCCGTCCTTCCCACCCATCAGGGTGTGCCAGATACTGCGCAGATACAGTTTACCAAGGGAAAGGGTCACAGGTAGGTAGGCCTCCGAATTGGTTTCGAGGGCGAGATCGTAGTGCCTCTTTGCAAGGTGGAAGTCCTATTTGATACGCATAATTCATAATTAGGAGTAGACTCTCAATACATCAAGATGAAAACATGCCTGGGGTACACCAACGCCGTTTTCATACATCCAACCAAGATTCCACATTGCTAGCGCACTTAATTGCGTGTCTGCAGCTGACTGATAATATCGAGCTGCCTTTTCTAAACGGCTGGCCTCTGGCTCATCGGCTGAGACACCAAGGCCGTGGTAATAGTAATCGCCGACTTTGACTAAGGCATCGATGTTGCGTTGGCTAGCGGCACGAGTCCACTGGGTTAGTGCCAACCTGGCTGTATCATTTGACGGAATCATGGGTGAAAACCGAGTGAGACGCAGGATGCTTTTATCTGCCGATGTATAAGGATGGATAGTTGAGGTAATGCATTGGGCTACCTTGATCAAGAACATAGGCCAAATTGTTCTGTGCAATTTCCGAACCCCGCTCCGCAGCAATCCACCATTTTAAGATGGCGGTCTCCGCGCCTTGGTCTGTGCCAGACATCCAGGAGATTTCCGCCTCCCGTACAAGATCATCATCCCATACGCCACGCTCAGCGACAAGCTTGTGAAATGACACTGCCATTGAGCACGATCCGGTTACGACATGTGGATGAAGACCAGGTGATGCCGCTTGAGCTGAGTGAATCTCTCCCAGGTAGTAATAGGCCTCGAAGGGTGACCCATGACGTACGGCCGTCTCGAAATAAGTCGTGGCGAACGCTAACTCGCCACGCACTGAATCAAGGTCGTCAGTCAGTAAGACTTCGATCCAAATCAAAATACGAAACTATAGTGGTATTTTCCCATGTTAACCAGCGCTTCTGCGAGTTCCTGAGTCGCGGCCGCAGTGAAGTAGGCTAGCGCGGTCTTCTGATCTACGTTTTTACCAGGGATTAAACCATCTCGCCACATAACGCCCAGCGCATTGTTGCATTCGCGGTCCCCGTGCTCAGCCCCCCTTTCGAACCATAGCCTTGCGATGGCTGGGTCAGGCTTCACACCCTCTCCTCTCAGATACATCCGCCCCAAATACGCGGCGCTTGCAGCTGCATAACCGACTGGCCCGTGATCATCCTTAAGAGGGACATGTTGAAAGTTAGGTGGATCGCGAGGCCAGATTTGGCGTGCGATGAGCAGAAAGTAGTGCCGGGCGTGTGCAAAGTTCCGTGGAATGGCCCCAACACCTTCACTGCCGGAGGCTATGCCTCCCACTGATGCGTAAATACTACCTTGATAAAAGATTTTTCCCAGACGGTATGCGAAGTCCGTCTCCCCACGGTCTGCGTTGAACTTTGCATGAACTGCTTAGAGGCCTCCGCCCTTGATATATATATCAATCATAACTCACAAGATAGTATTCAAGAACATCGTCCCAAGTTTCTCCAGCGGCGCGAGCGTGGCCTGCCTTGATTGCCGGTCTTTGAGCATTTAACCCAGTCGAAGCGACACTCGCTCCGGGGCCATATATTCCACCAACTAAATCCGTCAGGCGTGTTGACGTTTGAGGCAGAGTGCGCCCGCCAGTAGGCCCAGACAGAAACTTGGCCATTGCTGTGCTGCAGGTTAGAATCGCACATAATACGATAACCGGGACTTACCCTGCTCCGAAGCGGCTTCATACCATACTACCGCGCGGTGACAGTCTTCCAAGGTGCCAATCCCGCTCCAATAGCGGTACCCAAGTGCCATTTGCGCATTTTTGTCGCCTCCGTTCGCAGCGAATGTATAATAAAGCTGAGCCTTGGCTTGATCGACGGGCACAATCCCATGATAACCGGTCGCGTAGAAAAATGCGACGTAAGCCTGGGATGATGCGTTGCCCGTTTGCGATGCGTGGGCATAAAATGAATTGAATGCAATGGTGGGGTCCGAGACAAAGTATTCGGTGGGCGGAAACTGATCGCTAAAATAAGTGGGGAATTTTCAGGCGTTGAAGTACACATACCAGGGAGATTTTAGCCAGCGTGTACACAGCATCTGCGTTACCAAGGTCCGCGGAATGTTGTAGAAGATCCACTACTTTTATAGCCTTAACGCGCATTTCTTCGTCCCTCTTCCGTGAGCCCATGCCGAGACCATCTCTACCCAGCCCATTGCTAAGCCGCCTCAGAGTGTGGTAGTGAAGCTTCACAATAATGCGAAATAGACTACCGATAGGCCCTTGCCCCTGTAGGTTAGGCAGGAATGTTGAAAGCATGGATTTAGAATTCATATTCCCAGAGACGAGGGACGGGTCATATGTGTGGAGCGGCGGGTGAGCTGTCAGAGTCGTTAATGTAGATATCGCTTGTTTGTAGGCCCGGGCAGCTAAACACTTTGTATCAGATGGAATAAACTGGCAGCAGCTCTACATACCTTCAGCTGCCTGGTCTAGTTCCTGTTGTGTAGGACCAGGAGGCTATCGGAAATCTATGAGCCTCTGAATCATAATGCACCCCTTCCATTTCTCGAGGCCAGCGACGCGCTAGGTGGTGCACTTACAGTATTTTGGGTTCCAGTGGTATCTGAGGCGGCCATGCGCAGACTTTCCGCAGTTGTCCCACCAAGGACCTACATGGCTGGTCAAAAATCAGGAGAGTTGAGGCATGGCTTGATACGTACGTCTCCGGCACTAGGACCCACAGGATGGCTCACCTCTTCTTGGGCAGAGCAACCAATTGCTGCGATGGCAATTAACCCAAAGGCTAGCCAAGCTGCCTTTCGGGCACCGACTTTCTTGTTTGTCTTCATGATAGAGGGAACTAGAAGTTCACGCGCCCAAGGGTTTCAATATAGCGTGTGGCACATAAAGTTATGCCTAGAGACGTGATGTAGTTGGCAATGGGCTCGATAGAGAACTCAGGTGATGACCGACAGTCACACATGGTGGCGGAAACACGTCAGAGCGCAGAATCACGTGATACATTATATCAGATAAGATAGGCGATCGTAACACTGAACAGGATGTCAATCAACGCTGCTTCTGTAAACCTGACCTATACACGGAAGTAAATGTACAGCGATACAACACAAGAGGTATTGAGATATACCTTTTTTGATATACTTGGCTGTACTGCCCCTGATATTCCAATAAACCGATTTTTGTGCATAATTCCTGTTTCCGCTCAGGGGATAACGAACCCGACACAAGTCCCAAATACATCCACAATGCCTCGTGAGTTGGATATGCAGCTACCAGGTTGAACGCATGTTCTACGAGATCCATCGGGACCTCAAGGGACACAACGAAGGTGTCATACCTGGACTGTCCCGCGCGAACAAGGAGATCGCGGATATTCTTGTGGTGACAATACAGCTGATACATGGCGGAATAGTCCGAGACATGTGTGTTCACCCAATCCCTCAGACCCTTGTATCCGTCAGACATAATTGATATGTATTCTTGATCTTCCGAGGTTAGGAAGGAACGATAGACTAGATCCATGACATGGCGCCAATGCGTCCAGGCATGATAATTTCGTGGGTATATCCCACATGCCGCCTTGATAATCGCAATCTCCTTCCTGATGGCTTCTGGGGGTACAACAATATCGGCCCACCCATCTTGAGGTCCAAGAATATGTCGATGGGGCATGTCAGGGAGTGGTTCTTTTGGGGGGTACACACGCTGCAGTACCCAACGGCGGTGGTGCCAGATGATGGACTCTTTAGCTGCAATCTTTGAACCCTCCAAGAGTAATTGTGTGAGCCCAAGTTCCGCGCTCGGAACAAGGAGACCATCCAGGACCAATTGCTTGCGAATATTCAAGGCTCGTTGGTTCGCGGGGTTGGCCAACATAATAACGTTCGTTGAAGCCGTTAATTGCAATGATGAATCAAGTGGCCTAGATTTTCCGAGGACACGAATAGCACTCAGATACAGTTTATACAGCAATTTTTTCGGTACCCCAAGGTTCTGGTTGATGTAGAGAAACGGGAAATGCTGGGATGTGGTCGGGATAGGCCAATCCTCAATGCTTCCAGGAAGAATTTCGATTGACACCCTTTGATGAATGAATTACTGAAGCCAATTCCTGCATGCAATGGAATGGACACACGGGGATCGCTCAAGTATTTCAGCAAGCAGCGTGATCATTTGTGAGATTTGGAGATCCATATCGACCGTGATCAAATAATCGTTCAATGTTTGAATTCTGTCAGCGGGGGCGTAGTGGGACGAGATGATGACGGTATGGGATGAAGCACATGACGCTGAATACATGTATAGGCCAAGTATTGGGAGAGTCCACATATAGCTGGGTAGCGTACATATGGAACGTTAGTCCAACAAATTCGAGCGCGAGATCCAGTAACCTGGAATTAACAACTCTTGTTAATTAAAACGGAAGATCGTGGAACCACGGTGGCACAGAGCAGGTTGAGACGGAATAGCCTTCCAAGCTGTGTGTACTTGTTTGCCACCGCCGTCTGAATGTGACCTCAGTTTTGCACCTTTCTGGGACTCGCATCTGGGTGGTAGCCGGTTGTTAGATGTTGGGCTTGCTTCGCTGCTCCCGACACATTTCAACATCAACGTACAGGCCCCATTTATATCGCTCTCAAAAACGCAGAAAAATCATGCCACTTGCAAACACGCTTAACTATGAATCTGGGCCATTGGTCTGGATCGACTGCGAGATGACAGGCCTCAACCCGCGAAAGGACGATATTTTGGAAATCGCAGTGCGAGGATAATTGCTGTTTGATCACAAATGCAGCTCAATCCATCTAGGTCCTAATTACTGATGGGAACCTGGAACTGGTCGATGAAGGAATAGAATTTGTGATTCGGACAGACGAAACAACATTGAGAGGGTGAGTGTAATTAAATTTTGGGTTCAGACGCGTCTGATCTGATGCTGATTCCAGCATGGGTGATTGGTGCATGAAACAGCATGACCAAGTACGCTGGTGACTTGAAGCAAAGTGTCGCGTGTTTAACGCGTGCATCAGTCAGGTTTGACCCAGGCATGCCGAACCTCGCCGCATTCCCTGGAGTTCGTGTCAAAATCCGTATTGGATTATATCAAGAAATGGGTCCCGCAACAGCGTGTTGGTCTCCTTGCCGGGAATTCGGTTCATGCAGACAGGTCCTTCCTTGTTGAGAGGATGCCTGAAGTGGTTGATTGGCTCCACTACCGGTAAGCCCCCCTCCCAGCATGTAGTCCCATCGGGGCCGATTTATATTTCCGTTCATTAGGATCGTTGGTGCGTGTTAGATTTGGATGTACCCATATTTTTGTGCGGCTAACTTGTTTATAACCAGATGTCTCCTCCATCAAGGTTGATTATGAGTCTGATATTCGAGGTATTTCTTCCTATTAACTCGCCTCCAGGAACTCTCACGCCGATGGTATCCGGAACGGGAAGTCCCTCGATTACACGAAAGTAATCATCGGTAAGTAGATTATCCGTGCGTCCACCAATATCCCACATCCATTTTCCTAGTGCTCTTGATGACATTAGGGGATCGATACAAGGTAATTCCCTCTCCCCATAATACCAGTGTAGTTGAAAAGTTTCTAGAGCTCAAATGGTATCGGGAGAATATCTTTGTCCCAGCCACGTCACCTTCCAAGCAATCCCTGGTGTCCCCTTAGTCACAACTCTCATCGGCTCTATTCACATGCAATCTATGGGGTAAAGGCTTGATTACAGTCTTTACACTGAGTTACATAATATATAAATTTTATTGCAATATGGTACTATGGAGTCTTGAGCACTGCCGAGTACTCCCGTCCACCACAAACTCAAAATGAAAATTGGGATCAGAAGTCCCACAATGTTCCCTAGGGACTGCCGTCAATAAGAGCTGAAAGAAAGTTGCCATGAAACGTACAAAGGCTGGGATACCTGCTGCTTTACACCCCTCCATCATCTCCTTGTTACCTTGATGATTGGACGTGATGAAAACCACCTCGGCCTCCCATACTGTGTAGACTTCTTTGATCAATTTCATTATGTCCGGCCGACCACCTATCCGCAGTAGTGAGTTGCGGAAGCAATGCGGGAGAAAACCGGAGTATAAGGTATACCTCGCTTTCTCGAGTCCCATAGCGTGACACGGTCTGGGCCGAGGTTATTGTGGATAAGGCCCGAAATCGTTGGCCCGAATGTTTTCTCCTGATCTGAGCCAATCCAGATCAAATACCTATCGAAAGCGGGGTTAGGTACATGTAGAAGCATGGGAAAGTGGTCGAACGAGCAAGTAAGGCTCATGTCAGGAGACTTACCAGTTAGGGCTCTAAATGTGGGGGATTAATTTAGCTAGAATAGCAATTCGGAAAGGGGAAACTAACCTGCAGACATGTTGAGAGGGCAGCGCCGAGACCCGTCCCGGTACAGACACGGATGCCCCGTTTGTATAACGTGGATGTATTCGAGACGCCAGCAAACTACCCAGAGCGTATTAAACCACGATAAGAGTGCGTATCTGTATTTCGTTAATCACCTTCATCTGCCTGGTCCACAAATGCGTCGGGGGGTTATCCACAAGGGCGCGAGTGAAATCGCCCTGGACGCCACAAATAAGATAGTGTTCCTTTGCATGTGTTCCCTCACTACAAAACAGGTGAACACGGTGGATGGAAATGGGGGTGAGAACATACGAAATAATCCCGAAGGCGTGGTATTCCATAATGGAACTTCGGCTGATTCTCGCCAGTAGACCTTGTTGCATACCGCGTTCAAAGCGAAGAACCACAACCTTCGAAGATGGCTTAATTGGGGATTAGCCATACTATGTGCTTAAGATGGAAAAAATAGGCTCTCACTATCTCGACCTCGACTTTAACTTCACGAATGGTAAGCCACGGGATAATGATGCTGATACGTTCGCAATTTAGATTACCGGGGCAGAAGCGACGGGACTCTGAACTTACAAGATGGACATTCCCATTGCGAACCAGAAGTCTTGTTGCCGCACAACATGAATGCCATCTGGATTCCAAGTATGGGTCGTGAGGTCATAGCTGTCACCGAGAACGACAAATATCCACGCTGTGCGATATATCAGTTCCTGAGAGATGTCCAAGTGGGGAAATGTCTATACTTGAGAGTGCTCCGATCCTAGATGGTATGGAAGTGAAGTGAGCAGAGGTATGCTTGATGGCTTAAATCTTACCATCCAGTGAAGCGGTGATGGCGCTCAAATACGCTTGAGAGAAATTAGTAGGTTTGTTTTCCACCTTGCGATTGTTCCACATACTTGTGATGCGTATTCCTTATCCACGGGAATGCAGATAGAATAGACAAAGCAACTAACAGGTTGGTGATAACACCCATGACCAAGACAGCGTCATGATTATTTTCATGGTTCTTGAATATAAGAACCACTTTGAAGATCAGCCATATGAAACCTGACATAGCACAACCGGAGTGGATCCCTCCCAAATGCTGTAGAATGGATGTACACATAAGGCGAAATCTGAGTGGGGTCCACTGCGTGGAAGTGAGCTATGCGTTTGGGGGGAGACACGGCCCAACTGGCGTACCTTTGCGAAGCAGGTATTGACAAAAAGATACAGAAAACGTCCGAACAGTTCGTTTCGCATCAGTATGGCAGTCTGCAAATTACCAAGAACGAGGGCGCCGGTATATTGTCGGGGGTAGGACCAGGTGTCGGCGGCGGCTAGGACGACGCCAATCATATTGATTGTCATCACAAAGGTGAAGAATTTGCTAGAAATTACTCTTCAGTCAATCATGATATTTCTGATGTGAGCACTGCGGACCGGTAGGTATTGAACCATAGTTGAAATCGGATCCACCGACTAGCTTTGTATTTGACCGGCTTGGGTGCTGGTTTCGGGATATCAGGGAGAGCCTTGGAGAATCTGGATCTATGTGGGGGAGCATTTCTGGCCAATATTTTCGCGCCGTCGCACGAAGGAGAAGACGAGTGCTTGTCGAGGGCTACTGGGGGAAGGGTAATAGATATAGGGAAACTAGTGTTCTCCCCAATCCCTTTCTCTGCATTGTCAATGGAGGAAGGCATCGTTGAGATGAGGATCGTTTGAGCGTCTGCAGTGGAATGCAAACCCTGGGCGATCGTAGTAACTAAATAGCTGCTGCGTTTTCGCCTGTCGGTTACTGTGTGGAGTAATCTCCCGGAGTGGAAAATCCCTTGAAAATACCGAGGTGTTGGCGAATCTTGCATATCCTCGTGGGATAGAGGCGCATTCCGAATCGCTGCATTGAATCATGCATACCATTGACAACATGTGGGTTAGCAGATGAAAGGCGTGAGGAACTCGTGTTTGGCGTTTGGAACTAGACGTGTGTCAAGCAAGGCCTCGTGAAAACAAGCCCGCTGGGGATAACGGTCAGGTACTGGCCCTAGGGCTTCCTAGGAACCCGTATGGACTCACCGAATACAGCATGCACAGTACGACGGAGTTCATGCTGTTGCGCCTTGCAGCACGAAGCCAATTGAGATAAATCGTCGGCGAGTCGGAAAATATTCCAAAAATGGAAAGCGTACCTAGTTGATCTCGGTCAATTTTGGATGACACCTGCAAGACAGTTCATTGAGCTTAATTTAGCCACCCGTCTCAAGTTTTGAAACAATTTGGGGCAAGCCGCTGAATATGCTCATATTGTTCAACTAAAAATCACATACCCTACTCCGTTCGTCAGCCATGCATATGCCAATTTCTAATTTTATATTTCGTGGACCATACGGTCGAGCTACCAACACTCAACTTGCGGATTTGTTCAGAGATAAACCGCAACACGACTATGACGGTTATTCCCAGAAAACGATAATTTTGGTGGTGGGGGCTTGAGGCCTTGTCGTCTATCCATGGAGTTATCAGCCAAGTTTATTTCCATAATAGTGATGAACTAACATTGCATTGACCCAATGGAAGCCAACCTGCGACATCGAGGGGGATGGGACAGGACCATGATTACTTACGTGTGTATTCAATCCAAGGACAATGGTAGAGCATTGTCATGTGCTAGAATACTAGTTACAATATTGTGGATTTCTGCGACAACGCACAGTCAGGTCATTGGGCTCTTCGCAAAATTTCAACAAGAGCAATCCTTATGGTGCCTTGAGATGCGAAATCCAACACCTAACCGATATGGGGAGGATGAATCCCAGCTCATATCAGATAGTTAGCTCTCACCTGGGGCAGGTTCGACAGAGCAGGAACTCGGAGGACCGGGGAGTACCTGGGCAGTCCGAGTGGGGCGAAAGGCGCCACACACACAAGAACAGAGAGTATGCGACGTTTCCGGCGTGTCCAATGCGCGAATCATTGCGGACATCGACAAATTATGACTGGTTTGACATCCTTGTGCTGACTCGAACGAGGCGGAGCACGGCGTTGAAGTGGGATGGACCCCCAGTCGATCCAAGTCAATCGAACAACCCACTAACACCCTAGTGGACACACTACGTGGTGGGTTTGGGATGGCCAATTGATGCGAGTCAGGAGCATCACAATAATGTCATTTACCATACAAGTGAGGGCATGTAATGTGACGGCTCCGGGTGAACCAGGATGGTTGACCGCTGGGGTGGGCACCAGGTGAATTACGTTGAAAAGGGAGATAGAACGCATTTAGGGTTAGGATTACGGGCTACCCAGAAAAAGTTTTGAAGCCCAACAAACCCATTTATTTCCTCCACCTATTCCCTCTCACCGGGACCACCATGACCATGGGTCTTATCAGACTCAAGCCTTCATGGATCCCAAACATCTCAACTCGATTTGTTCGCTCATTTCACTCTACTCACCCCCCTCGTTTTGCCCTCGCTGCAACGAAACCTCTACATGCGGTAGCAGCACCTGCTGTGGGTAGCTATGCACCCAAAGATGGAGAGCATGTCCTTAGTTCTCCATCTGAACTTGCTCGAAGAATATCCGCGAAAGTTTTGCCTAAACTCCCCCGGCCCGACGTCCAAAAGGTTGTCGTCGTAGGCAGTGGTGGACTTAGTATCGGTCAAGCAGGGGAGTTCGATTATTCCGGATCCCAAGCGTTAAAGGCACTTCATGAAGAAGGCGTCGACGCTGTTCTCATCAATCCTAATATCGCAACATGGCAAACATCACACCAACTGGCTTCCGAGGTCTATTTCTTACCGATCACTACCGACTATGTCGCATATGTTCTAGAAAAGGAGCGGCCTGATGGTATTCTTCTTACTTTTGGCGGACAATCGGCTCTCAATGTTGGTATCGAACTCGACCGGATGGGTGTCCTCGAGCGATTGGGCATCCAGGTATTAGGAACGCCCATTCGCACTCTCGAGGTCTCCGAGGATCGTGACCTTTTTGTACAAGCTTTAAAGGGTATGTCAAATGACGCAACGCCACGTGGAAGCATACTGACATTGCCTGATAGAGATCGACATCCCGGTTGCTCAGTCAACGGCCGTGTCAACTGTCAATGCCGCTTTAGCTGCTGCGGAAGAGATTGGCTATCCTGTTATTTTGCGGGCTGCTTTCACGCTGGGTGGACTTGGGTCCGGCTTTGCTGAAAATGCTGATGAACTTCGGGATCTGTCTGCCAAGGGACTCAGTTTGAGCCCCCAGGTTCTAATTGAGCGTAGCATGAAAGGCTGGAAAGAATTGGAGTACGAAGTTGTCCGTGATGGGGCAGATGTGAGCAGCTTGTCCAGATTCTGCTTCATTGATTAACTCTTGTTGGAACCAGAATACCATCATCTGTTGCAATATGGAGAATTTTGACCCGCTCGGTACACATACAGGCGATTCAATCGTGGTTGCTCCATCTCAAACTCTACCCGATGACGAGTATCACATGCTAAGGACTGCTGCCATCAAAGTTATTCGTCATCTTGGGGTTGTGGGAGAATGTAACATTCAATACGCGCTCAATCCTACATCTCGCGAGTATTGTGTCATCGAAGTCAATGCTCGGTAAGCCATTTTGTCCAGATGTCGAAGTGGTGGTATTGAATTAATTCACGTATCCCGCCAGCCTGAGTCGATCAAGGTCTGTAACCGAGTCTGTCCGGTGTTCCTGGGACTAATTTCTTGAGCAGTGCCCTTGCGTCTAAAGCCACAGGTTACCCTCTCGCTTACACTGCCGCGAAGATTGCTCTAGGTTACACACTGCCCGAGCTTCCTAATGCTGTCACGAAAACCACCACTGCATGCTTCGAGCCCTCGCTGGATTACATCGTCACCAAAATTCCCAAATGGGACTTGGCCAAGTTCTCATCTCAGGTCAACCGCGAGGTTGGATCCTCGATGAAATCGGTCGGTGAAGTTATGGCCATTGGACGCACATTTGAAGAGAGTTTGCAAAAAGCCATTCGACAAGTTGACCCGCGGTGGAAGGGGTTCGAGGTCTACATTGAACCTGAAGATTTGGACAAAGCTTTGTCCCGCCCCACTGATATGAGGTTATTTGCAATTGCCTATGCCATGTACAAGAAAAATTACACGGTTGACCAACTCCACGACCTCACCAAGATTGACAAGGTGAGATGCATGGTATTCTAGCATTTGCTTCATCTCATGCCCTCGTGATAGTGGTACCTCTACAAAATCGACAACATTGTCCAGACTCATCACGCATTGAAGGCTGCCGGTTCCATTGAAAAAATAGATCATGAACTCATGCAACGGGCCAAACGCATGGGTTTTGCGGACTCCCAAATCGCCGACCTTGTCTCAACCAATGAAGATGTCGTCCGTGCTGCTCGTAAATCTTTCGGAATCACACCCTTCGTCAAACGGATTGATACCCTTGCTGCTGAATATCCTGCGCATACTAACTACCTATACACAACCTATAATGCTTCCGAGCATGATGTAGACTTCAACGAGCATGGTACCATGGTTCTGGGCAGTGGTGTCTACCGTATCGGAAGCAGTGTCGAGTTCGATTGGTGCGCCGTTACCTGCGCGCGCAAACTTCGCGAAATGGGCAAGAGGACTATCATGATCAATTACAATCCTGAAACCGTATCCACTGACTTCGACGAGGCCGACAGACTCTATTTCGAGGAACTCGGGTTTGAGCGTGTCATGGATATCTATGAGCTTGAGCAATCACAAGGTGTAATTGTCAGTGTTGGTGGTGAGTCAGACAAATCTCATGACCAAATAATACTCAATACTAACCCAATCGCAGGCCAACTTCCCCAGAACATTGCCCTACGCTTGAAACAAACCGGTGTCAACGTCCTTGGAACTGATCCAGAGCAAATTGATAATGCTGAGGACCGTCACAAATTCTCTTCCATCCTGGATAGCATCGGTGTAGATCAACCAGAGTGGACCGAAGTCACGACTTTGGATGCGGCCAAAGCTTTTGCGCAACAAGTCGGGTATGTTACCCTCTGCTGACCCCCCTCCTACCGCTGAATTGTTGTTTAGTTACCCTGTTCTCATTCGACCATCATATGTGCTTTCGGGTGCTGCGATGAACGTCGTCTATGAAGAGGCTGCCCTGGAATACAACCTCTCTGCCGCCGCTTCAGTTTCGCCCCTCCACCCTGTGGTGGTTACCAAATTCATTGATGGTGCTCAAGAAATCGATGTTGATGCCGTTGCTTACAAGGGACAACTTCTTGTACATGCCGTGTCCGAGCACGTGGAAAATGCGGGTGTCCACTCTGGTGACGCCACTCTGGTCCTACCCCCGTTCTCCCTCTCACCTGGTGACCTCGGCCGCTTGAAAACTATTGCGGAGAAGGTCGCGTCGGCCTTCCAAATCTCCGGGCCATACAACATGCAAATCATCAAGAAGCCTGCTCAGAATCCTGAGGACGAGGCACCCCTCAAAGTCATTGAATGTAATCTGCGGGCTTCACGATCATTCCCCTTCGTTTCCAAAGTCCTTGGTCATAATTTCATTGATACCGCTACATCTGCCATTGTCGGGCACGAAGTTCCTGAGCCCGTTGACATCATGGCAGAGGAGCGAGACTACACATCCATCAAGGTTGCCCAGTTCTCTTGGACCCGTCTGGGAGGTGCGGACCCCTTCCTGGGAGTCGGTAAGGACTGATGAAATCTCTTCTCATCATGAATACTAACAATGTAAATAGAGATGGCTAGCACTGGCGAGGTTGCAAGTTTCGGAAAGGATATCTATGAGGCCTACTGGGCGTCACTTCTTAGCACCACTGGATTCAAAGTTCCCCGCGCAGGATCAGGTGTCCTTCTCGGGGGCGATATCACCAAGCCGGAGATGCAGTCCATCGCCAAGCGCTTAGTCGAGCTCGGTTTCAAGCTCTACTGTTCATCCCCTGTCGTCGAAGAATTCTTGAATGATATCCCCTATGTCCAGGCCAAGCGAATCTTCTTCCCCATCAAGGATAAACGCAAACTTCGTGAGGTATTCGATGAATATGAAATCCAATGCGTCATCAACCTTGCCAAATCGCGCGGACTCGACTTCCACGACGAGGACTATGTTGCCCGACGGTAAGAAAATTTTCCATCCCGCCACTCAGCCCTAATATTCCTCATATGGCAGAAATGCTGTCGACTTTGGTCTTCCGCTTCTCAACAACGCCCGCACCGCTCACCTTTTTGTCGAGAGTTTGGCAAGAAAAATTCCCCAGGGCGGCTTGCGGGGCTATTCAGAAGGGCGTATACCATCCGAGGTCCGCTCATGGCGAGAGTTCGTTGGAAAGCGGGCTTGAAATCGGATATTTGTGTGATCGCTATCTAAATACTACGACACAAATTAGACGTCCCTCCATCTCACCCCCCACTTGGGGATCACTAGGGTTGTGTGTATGATAACCAAAGACATGAAATCTAAACAAATGTTATTATTTGACCCCCAACAAGTCGGTGGGATCGCAAAGGTGATCTAATTCAAGTTCTGCGAGCCGTCCAACTCGAGAGTTGTCCGTGGTGGTATGTTTCCGATTAGGTGCAAATTTTTTCACCAGCTGTGGGTCCAACGATCCGTCAACCGCATCAGCAACAAGACGGCCAATCACCGGCAGGAACTGGAGAATCATACGCGTGTCAAAATCACACAAAGTGAAATAGTGTTAGCCTGCCTTGTACGCATGCCCACTTCCAGCCGTGGCTAACATTAATGAAGAATCTTCAGGATACCGTCCAATGACCCAGTCCCCATCGGGAGAATCATTATACCTATTTGTGAAAGAAATGACGTTGGTGATGGAAGGTCATTGGGCGCCCTTGGGCCGGAGCATACCAACAGAGTCGAGTCGCAGAAAAGGGTTTCCCAGCAAGATCCGGGTAAACTTCTCGCAGTCTTATTCGTAGTTCATTCAACGCGGGTCTTGGAATACGTAGGCCATCATCTGAATGGGATCCCACCGTGCGTGGGGTGGAAACTCGGTTGATGGTGTGGGTGAAGCCAACAGAATGGATCGCCATCTTCACGATGTTATCTACATTTGGCTGATACGGATTCCCCTGTAAGGATTTGGGGTGGAATCTTGGTCGCTCATGGCTTACGGGAAATATGTAAAATCCAGAGCTGAAGTCCAAGAATACCGGGCATTGACGGTAAATCTCAGCCTCAGATTCTGTCAACTGGATCATGGCCACACATTGGCTAGGACCAATATAGCAGTGGATAAATAGGGTGCCCCTTTCATGGATAGCTGGGAGGGGGTGGCGACGTACCCAGTCGCAAGGCATGTAAAGTCAAGCTCCGGGAAAGCAGATGGCGTCCAAGAACCCGTGGCGAGGATAACCAGCGCTGCATCGAAGATTGTACCATCCCTGCACTGGACTCCTGTGGTTCTGCCATTTCGCCGAACAAGACCTGTGACTATCTTGCCCAGAGCAAATTTGCCTCCGAGACCCGCCACCTTTGATATCATTAATGTTAGACCCTGGGAGGCATTAGCCCAACCCCCGTCCAGATTGAGGTAAGCACTACGTTGCGCAAAGGAGCCGGTGGATACTTGGGACGGAAAAACCGCGCGAATGGCGTCACTGTCCTTCAGATGCTGTACAGCGGCCCCCACCACCATATCGTTCTGGAACGATTCGTCCGCATAAGTAGTGTGGTCATTAGAAGACTTCGAGGGCCCTAAAACAATCACTCCGGATCTTGGAGATAAATCGTGAGTAGTGTATTTGTAAAGTCGTGGCTCGGATCTTAACATACTCATGATAAGTGTCACCCCATTCCTTCTTGTTTTTCCATGAATGGATAGCTTCGCGGGCAAATTGGGTGTAAAAAATATCGTCGTATGACGACCGAACAACTTTGAGCGGACAAGCTATATCAGTTGTGGCCTAGCGGGTTGACCATGGGCACAGACCCCTATTGAAATCATTGCTGGCTGCATCTGGTGCGGGTAGAACTGTCGATCGGTCAATAATGGTGACGTTAGTAAATCCCCTTTGCAGGAGGTGGAAGGCCGTGGAGGTGCCAAAGCACCCTGCTCCAATGATGACCACCTTTTCGTTCGGATGTGTCATGGTGGGACGGTGGTATTCACCTCGGTCCGAGTTTCTCACTGACTCAAGACTCGAACGCGGCTAATTGAGTGTGATTTCGGGATCTAATTGCGCAAGCTGCTGGATCAATCAAAAACGATTAGATTATTTAGTCTAGGAATAGGCGATTTCGATACAAGGGTGGGGCTACATTAATTACAGTTTAAATGTATGACTGTGTACGTGCTTTGCGGTGAACGACAGCGTGCCAACAATAGTGGGAAGGCTCAAGCAAACATCTTCACAACAGTAGACTGCATTTTTCCATCCCGGATAGCCTGAGTAGAGGTGTATTTAGTAACTGAATTTGGAAGGTAAGGGTAGGGATATGTACCTCGTGAATGAGCGACACATTTTGACCAATTGTGACATCTTCAACGCCCAAACCCTTGGAAAAGCGATTGTAATTTTCTGATCCGTGCATCCTGATGCCCAGCGTCACCCTCACATACTCGTAGATGGGACGTGTTTTGTTCAAATACGCGCTAGCAGGAGCCGGGCCCCGAGCGCCGGACAGGAAGTCCCGTCGGAGCTCGTCTAACAAGGTGGCTGCTCGGGAAGCTACATGAGAACGGAAGGCAGGAATGTTGGTCAGGGAAGAACCGGTGGTTGCAGCGTCAATAAATCCAGGGCCAGTCAAGAAGTCAAGAAGGACAGTGCTGCTGGATGCTGCCACTTTTTGCATGCGTTCGGGCGCATCCATCGTGCTTGTCGTGTCGAGGGTATCGCGCATCACCGCCGTGATTTTTTTGGTCAGAACGGCGAGGTTGGACTCTGATAGAGAGGATCCAAACGAGACAGCAACCTCCTCGGTGGCGATTCGGTTGAGGCCGATGATCAATTCTGTCTGGAGAGCTCGGAGATCCAAAGCTGGTAGCGGATTAGTAAGGAATGTGCAAGAGCGAGGCTGATGAGATATAAATCACCTTGGCAAAGAGCATACAAATATGATGACAGGAGAATCGACAAGACCTCGAGCGAATTAAGCGTGGCTCGTGCCGAAATTAAAGCGAGAGAACTGGAAGCGCTTTATCAGTTCCGGAGTCGGGATTCAATACAAGATGACGTACTTGACTGCCTGGTTGTGCATCTCTGCAGATTGAATGTGGGTCGACACCGGGTTGGCAAGATAGCCGAGTTCCCCCACATAGGCAGCAGTACCAATGTCAATTCCCTTTGCGTGGTAGTTGAGTGATGGGTCGGTGGCGGCGAGGGATGGGGGTAGACCGCGGTTCATGGCGGGATCGATAAGTTCAGCGCACTGCGCGAACAACAATTTTCCAAAGTGATGGAGGCTGAGTCGGGTCTTCTCCATCACATTTGTTACAGCCATCGCCTGGAAGTTGCCACCATGGTGCACAGTGCCGGTTTCTCCATCAATCAATGGATTATCAGTAGCTGTCAAATGTTTTCAGAAATGATGCTCCAATGTCTGATGATGAACCCACTTGAATTGCATTCCCGCGTTATGGTATCGAGAGAGGCAAGAAGGTCTTCGATCTGTGGGCCAATGAATTGGGGGGCAGTCCTCAATGGATAACGGTCCTGTCGCAGAACACCAGCATCCTCTTCAATGGACACTTCTTCCTCATGAGTCATGGCGAAGGTGCTGCCATCAAGCAGGTCCCAGATCACCTTGGCTGACTCTACTTGGCCGGGATGGGGCCGTGCCACTGCATGGATGAATGGGTCAAATGAGCCGCGGGTGCCCGCCAAAGCTTCTGTGCCCATCGCAGTGCAGACTTGAGTTAGCAACGCAAGATGGATGGCATCATTCAGCGCTAGTGATGCAACTGAGGCCGAGAAAGCGGTGCCGTTGAGGATACCAAGGTGTTCTTTTGAGGCAAGGGGTATTGGAGCAATCTGGTGGGCTTCAAGGGCAGTTCGCGACGAAAACATCTCGCGAGCCCCAAAGGAGGCGGGTCCATCGAATACACGGATTGAGGGATTACCGATTAATGTGCCAGCGATGTAAGATAATGGGGATAGATCTAGTAGCGATCATTGTCAGCACATATGAGCAAGTGAGCAGGGGAGTTTGGGTTACCGCCGGATGCCGAGATGCTGCCTCGCAATGGAACCACTGGGGTGATGTTGGCCGCAAGGAGCTCATTCATCTTCTCAATAAGTTCCCACCTCACGCCAGAGTGACCGCGGATGAGGGAGTTCATGCGGATAAGTATGGCCCCGCGGACCCAAGCCTCAGGCATGGATGTTGAACTCATGGGGTCGAGAAGAGGGAGAGCATCAAGGGGTTTGCTGGAGGATGGAAGGACACCACTGTGCTGGTGTTGCAGTAGAGCATTTCCCAATAGCAGTGGCTCGTCTGTTCTTGTGTCTGCACTTCCGCCGAAACCAGTTGACACGCCGTAGACACTAGTACCATTCTCAACCTTGTCGGTGATCACCTTTCTGCTCTTTGCGATACGGGTTTTGATCTCGGTTGAGCCGTCAAGGGCAACAGATGCATGGTAGCGGGATGCTGCGGTTACTGCAGCGATGGAAAGGTTCTTGCCGTCGACAGTTACTGGTGTGCCATTCCTGGGGAAAGGTCAGACGTGGGGGGATTGAAGAGAGCTTTGAGCTTATACGTACTGATACGATTCGAGTTCCCTGAAGGACTGGACAAATCTGCCAAGCAGTGGGGTATCGGGGAATAGGGGTAGGGCTGGGGTGGTCTCTACGAGTGTGGTGACAGGGGATTCACGGGGTTGGGATGACTTTGTTTCTGTAGAGAGAATGGCCATTTTAGTGGATGTGTATAGGATAGAAAGATGAAGATTGTAGGGTACTTGCAGTGGACTTTATATATTGTCAAGAGCAGTGTCAGATCCGTTGGAACGAAAGAGCCGAGTTGGAATAGTTTGGCCTCGTGAGATCTTGAGATGCGATGATCAGTTTCAGTTACCCACACGGTATCCCCGACACAACCAGAGTTCCTCCCTTCCCCGGCATTCTCAGTCGCCACCATGTGCTCCATCTCGCAAAAAAATGTTAGACATCATCACCGGCTGTTCCCTTTTGCGAAAACCGGGGTTCATGAATCCTGAGGTTCAACGACAAGCCACATCCCAGTTCCCACATTATCAGTATTTTTGCTGTTCTTCTTCCATCTTGATGACAGCTCTCGCAATGCACTTCAACAATTCAGATGTCAATATTTAATTCTTGTCACCCCCCACGTCGTCTCACAAGGCAGCTATGTTCATAAAATCCGGCTGTCTGTTTCCATCTTAATCCCAGCACCGGCCGGGCCCTGACCGTTGCTCCGCAACGCGTGTTGGGATTCTCCGGAACCTACGCTGGATTACAAACCTTGCTGTGCATCTTGTATCATTGGGCAAAGAACACTTGCTCTCCTTCGAGCTATCTGGTACCTGTCTGGCACAGCCCATCCCTCGTATCTGTCTCTGACTCGCCTAGAACCTGTTCCATATCCCCAAATACATGAAACCCTTCTTCGAGGTCAAGCGATTCAATCATGCTTTCCGGCCTCCCGCTCCCGCTACCACGGATATTGGATTCTCCAGCCACGTTCAATCTCTTTTCTCAGACATGTGGCGAATAGACGCTCAAGTTCATTCAGTCCAATATGGTGTTTGTGTGTTCTAGACTGGCTCGTGGCTTTCCTCCACCCACCCAAGGTACCAATCCTCGCCGTTTCAGATTAAAATTACCTCTCCTTACTCATTCAAACATTGGAAATAACTTTTTCAATCGGTGAAGAAGGACCCTCTTTCTTGAACTGTCTTTGAACTATTTTTATCTTATCTTGAACGAGGCCTACTTTTTCCGATTGGCAACGTAATCTGATTACTTTCAATGGCGTCTTTCTTGGTGAACGCTCCACCAAGACTCATCCACATTGGCCTCGTGGCTTCCGTCGCACACGGATTACCGTCTCGTCCCCAGGGGAAGCAATCCTCGCTTAATCCATGATTACCCTGATAATACATGACTCCGTTTTGAATAAGGATCAGTCCGACTCGGTTGTGGCTCGGGCGTCGATATGCAGAAAAATGCCTTGATCGTTGAAAGTTGATCGTTGGCTCAAAGTTTAGCATTCTTGTACTTAGCTTGACTATGTAGATTCACGGTCGAGTTCATCATTGACACTACTGCGACATGCATGATTGACTAGCAGATCATTTTCCCACGCTTTTCAAAATCAAAATCTTTTGATGATCAGTGCAACTTGTAGCGAGCATTGGACTGAAACGCCAGAACTCGGTGTTGAGTGCTGAGCTCTTTCCTCTGGATAATAATCAGAATGGTATGCGTGTTTCCCATATTGTTAATGATGCGAGACATCTACTATCACTTTATAGGGTAAAGCCAAGAAAACCCGCAAGTTCGCAACCGTTAAGCGGATGCTGCATCCCAATGATATACGTTTGTGAGTTGGAAGCTTTCGCAGGGCTGGAGAAAATTCAGTAATCCAAATTACCAAGGAAGGAAAATCAGCTGAAGCAGAAGAAGAAAGAGGAGGAGGAGCAAGCTAATGCCGTCCGCCGAATGTATGTGTTTGATTCTCGCAAAATTCTGTACTTATTTTTGTGACGAAAGACCCCAAGTAGCATCCTCCCTGTTCCTTGCCCATAATACAGCACTCGTTCCACCATATCGAGTGCTGATCGACACCAATTTTATCAACTTTAGCTTGCAAAATAAACTGGAGCTTGTCAGTGGCATGATGGACTGCCTGTATGCAAAATGTGCGCCGCCCGTACTATCTCGGTTCCTATCTTAACCATATGGTATCCCAGGCATCCCGTGTGTTACCGACTGCGTGATGGCGGAGCTGGAGAAGCTAGGGCACCGGTATCGTGTTGCACTTCGGTGAGCAGAGACGGATGCAATCGGGCCTGGGGCGATGTTAATCAAGTTCTAGTGTCGCGCGGGACCCACGATTCGAGCGCCTCAGTTGTTCCCACACAGGAACATATGCAGATGATTGTCTTGTCCAACGGGTGACAGCACACAAATGTTACGTCGTCGCGACGTGTGACAGGGAATTACGCCGTCGAGTGCGTCAAATTCCAGGAGTGCCGCTCATGTATATTGTTAGAAGGCGGTATGCAATTGAAAGGCTGCCGGATCAGGGGGCGCCTACATGATTGACAATCCGTGTAAATGTAGATTATTAGATGTTCCTGGATGAGCATCCTCTACTACGAACTTGTATCGGACTTGACTCCGTCATAGTTGGTGTAACAGTTCCCTTCGATACCTAAAATTTCTCCACGCATTATCTATCATTTGATTCAACCAGAGTTCGACTCTGGTGATGCGCTCATCGACGGTAACCATAACCCACGTCGTACCCTGAAGCACTGAGCACAAGTACAATGATTCTTAGATCCAGCGCATCGGCATGGCCTCATCTATGATCTCTGGTCGTCATAAAACCATATCTGCGTTTCGGATCTGCCTAATTTTGACAAAGAACTATATTTGCTGTTGCCCGTCGCCTTGCGGGTACCATTCCAAAAACTTCAGGACCACGATGCCGTTCATGAAAAATGCTGACAGCTTGATGGATGATCATAGCCAGCGCCTGTATTTTTATCCGTCAACATTCAGTGTGTCATTCGCTACCGGGGCATGCAGTGCCCACCGGCACCGCTGGTTGCCAGTGGGACTGGCGGGAATTCTCACCAGGCGTGTGCCCAGGCTCATGGCCTTGGAAAGAAGCGTGAGCACACACGCGTCAACAACACGTCAACATGACAATCTTGTGGTGACTGCAAACATATTGAAAACCACAACTCATCATTGCAAGAGCGTCATGATGTCAAATGATGCTATTGACGAATATCTACTCATCCGTAATCCATACGCGTGGTCAAGCACATCCACCCTACCGCTCTCAGAGTTTTTATCAAAGGTAGGATCTAAGATTTCCTTTATGGCGGTGTCACCTCATTTCACATACAGTATAAACCGTCGATGGTGCAAAATGATGGTAGTAAACCCGTACGTCGCTATGAGCAGCACACCAATATTTTTAATCCTCCGCTAGTGGATATGGGTTGAGGGTTTGAGACCATCCAAGCATGATGCAGGCACTTCGGAGGCGATTCAAGAAGCCAGGGGTCTCCGTAGGTATCAAGTTCGTTGTCATATGAGTGGTTTGACCAGCTTTTAGTCGACGGGGTAACGCAAGAGATTGATCGCATCAAGGTATTGGCTTTTGATTCCTGTCGTGTGCCCGATTTTGACAAGCAACCGCCATAGAACGACGCCGCTATACCCGTCCGGTCAAGTAAGAAAACGGGGGCAAAAAGCAAGAAGGAAGTCCGTGAGCAGGTTTGTCATCCGACCTCCGTTCTCAATTCCCGGATGTTGACCTAAATTCTATACTTAGGTGCAAGCAGATGCAGCTGAGAAGCTCAAGGAGATATCCGAGCGACATGGCTACCTCACAGGCAAATGGTCCCATTCCTTGTTGCGCTATACTCTCTTCCGTATGCTTATGCCAAAATTTGTCAGGCTCATTTTTGTATCGTCAGACAAGGTTGATCGGATTTGGTCCAGTCTTGCGAGTGCGTCTTGATTTTCTTCCAGAGCCACTTGATTTTTATGGCACAGCCTCCCTCGTGTCTGGGCCGCTCGCTTCGACGTCAGCATTTCTGGCCAAGGTGGCTACTTCACCCGAGAATGAAACCCCGAACAACCAGCATCTGATCTGTGTGTATATGCCTGACGCATATGACAAAGAGAAGGTTACACAGGTTCGCGCTACTTATACCTACAGATTCGTTCTACTATCCACCCCCGCTCGTAGGTTATGAGGGTATTACTGCGCAACCATGGAGTGAACCTGGCTGGCGTCAAGTCTGACCTTTATACCATCATCGGTTCGTGATGATTTTTAATGCTGAGTGAATGCTGAAGATAACTTTGGTATACAGGAATCGATAGTAAGCATCCTAGCGGCATATCGTCCACGGAAAGTCGTTGCATTGACCTCAGGGGATTCTCGCGTCTGACTCCAATGATTTTTTGTTAGATATGGAAGAATTCGGCCCTTTTGAGTGACTCTGAATATAAGGTAGAATACCGAGAGTCCTCCGTGTTACACTCACTGATGCCTTTTCGCAGGAGCTGAGGGACGCGTATTTTGCCGAGGCGACTTCCAACAAAAGTGGCGAGACTGCGACGGCGGTACCCAAAGAGACTGACCCAGCTCCGGTAATCAGCAAAAAACCAAAGCCCAAGAAGAAGAAAGCCCAAGATGATCCATTTGCCTCCGATGGCGAGGACGACGCTGAGGATGAAGCAAAGAGAAAACAAGAAATCCAGACGGTGAAAAATGCTGGCCGGGCGAAACGGAGCAAGCCAACCGAAGAGTTGGATGATGATGCAGAAGCCCGTCCCAAGAAGAAGCGGGCCGGCGCCCAATGAAGTTGATCTGATATACCTCATAATGTTTGCGCTGGCGGGCCCGCTGGCTATTCGATACTTATGCATTAATTATTGATTATTGATCCCCTGAACCTTTTCGGGGCGGGTCCTTTCACTCTCTCACCGTCGCGCGCAGTTTCCCTCAGTTCAGTACATTGCCATGCATAATGACAGGCTGACCTGCCCATCCAAGATGTTGGATGGCCGTAGTTACTGAGCCTCCACTGACACACAATTGAGCGGGTGCCCAGGGTGTGCATGCCAGACCTGCGGGAGCATTGGTGTAGTTGTGAGTTTGGGTAGTGTTACACCAGCGAAAGGAGGAATCGCAGACGTATGAGGAACAGAGGTTGACCTGACGCGGTTAGTAGTAGTGAGATGATTCGCCATGGTGTAAGCATGCTCAATACATTGCCTTGATTCAATCGAGGAAACAACTATGCGTCACGACCAAGGCTGTCCCTCTAGGACATAGTACGTGCAGGGGATGAATGTTCAGCGCCAGCCTGCGCTGTGTTCTGTTGAATTGGGCCCTCCATCTTTAGCCTGCTGGTCCCCTGAAACTCGAAGACGTGTCCGCCCAGGCAACTGGTCGGAGAGCTACATAGTAGTATAGGCTCACCTTCTCTCCTCTCCACCGGCTCCAGGGAATTACGCCCACAATTACGTCGGCTCTCGTCGCATCTAAACACGGAGCCCCTTTTAATCGAGGCAGAGGCTAGACGACGGCGAGGGCTGAAGATATTGGTGAGTGGAGGATACACGAATCTCTTAGAATGTGCTGGAGGGGACATGTTTGCAGCTTCGGCTCACTCTTCGCGACCAGGCGGAGAGTGTGATCAATTTTGTTGAACCCCCAGCTTCAGCAAAGTCGTGCGCCAAACTTGAATAATCGTCATTGGACAAATCACATATGAGAAAACACAATAATGAAAAATAACGAAACATCTCATGCTGTGCGGTCTACTTCATCCGCCACTGCGCCCCGCATTCGCGGTCTCTTCGTTTGTCGGGTTTCATCTCCTGGGGTTACCTCCGACATCCGGCTCCTCTTACTCCCCGCATTTGTTCTGGCTTGAGATCGACGAGCGCGCTGGGGCTTGGGGTTTTCGTTTCGAAGATTCGACTCCGCCTCGTCTTCCTTGCCGAGGCGCAAGCTGCGCCTTGCCATGAGGCGGTTAACCTTTGGAGGGCCCATAGATATACTAGCCTCGGGTTTGGCCAATTGGGTAGGCTTGAGTTGCGTTGGTGCTGGCTCTGGCTCATCCTCACTGTCTGTCATATCCGAAAGAGGTTCATCAGACTCTGAGCCCTTGCGGAAGAATGAGATAGAGGTTGCGGCGGAACCTGAGGTAGAGACAGGAGCACGAGATGATGAAGGTGAAGGCATTGCACTGGCCACTGACGTGCCCGGGTCCCGAGAAGAAACAGAGATTCGGCTTTCGGTAGTGGTTTTGCGAGGTTGACTCCTGCGGACGAGTTCCTGTCCAGGTTCTGGGAGATAGAATACTTCCTGCTCCCGCAATAGGTCCACACCAACCAGTTGTCGCAATACACCAATAAGATAAGGATCAAATTCAAGGGATTCGATATCCCGGATTATCCTCTGACTGTCTTCATGAGTTGCATCACCGTGATCTTCAATCTCTTCCTCCTCCATCAGTTCTCGGTCCCCAAGAGAGCATCCAGGAACAAGGAAACAACCACGGGGTCCGTCTTCTTCCAGTGGAACACTTATCTTGTGGTATCGACAGTTCGAGCGTGTAACTGGCGAGGTGGATGAAATAATGGCCCTTTGTGAGGAACCTGGCTGGGATGAACTTTCGGCCTGCGGTTGAGATTGCTGTTGGGATCCGGGTTGGGGTTGTGTAAAATCAGCGGCCTGGAGCGTCGGGATGCGATCAAAGGCAAGAACGCCCTTTATCTGTTTATTCGATCGTGCTTGAGCTAAGGAGGGTGGGGGGTGATGGTGGTGAGGAACAGCAGCACGCGGAAATGTATGGGCATGAAGCAATGGTGGAGGAACAATTCGGGGCTGATGAATATTGTTGGCCTTCACACCGGTCGGAGAGGGTTGTATCTGAATGGAGGATATGTCGCTGGTCACGGTTGAGGCCACAGACGATTCTCTGGAAACCCTTCGACCATCGTCGCGCAGAATCTGATGGGTAGAGCTGGCCCCAGAGCTGGAAGCGCTGCTTCCAGGTCTTCCGGAATATTTTCGTGATAGCATACGACTAAGAGTCTCCTTCCCTTTTCCCTTGCCTTTGGCGCTGATGCTGGCGGCACTCGACTTATTGATCTGGGCAAGGTTCTTTTCGCTCAATTTTGTATCCACCCTTTTTGATGACATCGAACGTGTGAGCCGGGAGCTATGGGGAAGAGGACTTCGTTTCCGTTTAGTTGATCGCGAGGTCATACTCGACTCAGAACCGGTGATACTCTGGACTTCCGCTTTATTGGCAAGCGCGCCCGAGCGTTGTATGGTTTCCACGCACGAGATGGAATCGCCCTGAGGTGGGGAAGAACTGTAAGCAAGATGAGTGCTATGGCTTGAATAGCGATCAAATGAACATACCCTGTGGTTTTTGCGACAAGTACTGGGCTAAGGGCCGGTTGAGTGGCGGGCTGGAGAGAAGGCTTCTTGTGTCCTTTCGATTCCAATTCCGGTGCTGTTGTTTTATTCCCCAATCCGTGGTGAACCTGAAATTCTGGATCCAAGTCCCCATCTGCATCAGTGTCTTCCTCCACAAAGTGTATAGCGTCAAGAATATTATAATCCTCTACAATCTCAATTTCACTGAGTTCTGAATCCGATGGGTCGGGATAACCAAATTCGGGAATGTCACCAATTTCTTTTTCAATAGTTGAAGATGATCCCATGGAGTTATCATGCTCAGTCTCGGCCTCAGAACCCTCAGACAGAACGTCCTTTGGCGGGTCAACCGAGGGGCCTGGGGTTGATAGGCTGTAGGGGTATGGGTCGGTACAAAGAATAGGGTGGGTTGGGGTTTGGGTCATGATCATCTGTTTCAGAAGTGGTGGCGTCGTTGCACGAGAAGGATCCGGTCCCATAGGCTCGGATGCGGGTGGGTGTATGGTCATGAGTGAGGGGGTTAGGACTGAATTATCATGAGCTTTGTTAGCTCTCGACTGGGCGGACTCGATGCTAAATTCCTCTCTGAGCTGGCTTTGTACCTCCGAGGGTTGCGAAGGTTCGGTCTGGACTAGGGGTTCCTCTTGCTTCATATTCCCTACATCGATGGGAGACTCGTGGTCGCCCTGTAGTAGCGCCTCTGATTCGTGCACTGAAGTTCCCGTTTCTTGAGAGGTATTCGTTGGTGTAGGTACAGAGGGGATAGGCGTAAATAAACCGCTTGTCACCAGCCCTCCCCCAGATTTCTGCCTGTGGAGTGCCATTAGGACCGAGGCGGGAATGGGGATAGATACGGGGGTAGGCCTTCCTGTTCCAGGTGTGCCTACAGGGCTTAACATGATTTTCGGGGTGGAGGGCATGCTCAGCACGAAGGGGATCCGCGCCGGAGTGACAAGGGTACGTTCAGAGTCGGCTATATCTGGCGGAGGGGTTTGAGAACGCTGAGTTGGGCCAGTGTTGTCTGCAAGTTGTCTCTCGGTGTAGAAAACGGGGTCTGGGACATTTGGATCTGCAGTAACGGGCGGAAGGAAGTCTCCTAAGAGAGAGTTTGGTGGAGGGGAGGAAATCATCAAAGCACTGTCAGGGGTGGTGGTGCCATCAACGTTTGCTTTGGGAGGTTCAATCTCAATTGTTATGTCAGATGCGTCTGCATTCGAAGCATTGAGTCGGGCGTCGGAGCCTTGTGGGTAAGGGGTCGCGGCATCAATTTCTATGATCTTGCGCCTGACACCATTCGATTCACATCGAGCTGCAGACTCCGGCGTCCTAGTACTATCAATTGCAAGTGGCTGGGGGGGTCCATTGACTCTGAAATCGTAAGAGAATGGGATACTACATACCTCGTCCGTAACACGCGTTTCCTTTAGGATGGCCTCATACGATGCCAACATATTATCAGCCTGATCAACTTCTTCATCTGATTCAAGCAGATGATCTGTTCGCCTTACGCCGTCCATTTCTAGCTCCATCTCATGGGGCACACTTCCCACCTCAGACGCACGCGGATCATCCTCTTCGGTGTCATGTGGAATAGTGTTTGCAGCGCCCATGAGGAATTCTTCTGCCGCTATTATCAAGCCCCGCTCCACCTCTTCCGTTATTTTTGTGGCGTGGTTATGGATGTCAGTGATACCTGTAAGAATCTCCTGCTGAGTTGGTGCATGATGATCTGGAGGTGGACTTGGAAGAGACCCAAAACTGGTTGGGTTGGAATCCTGGAGTGGACCAGAGCTTTTAGTGTTGGTTTGATCAGACGGGCGAGACACATGCGGAGAAGGTGAAGGCTCCGAGTTCACATGGGTCAGGGTAGAGACAAATATTGAATCATGTTCAAGTGGGATAGCCTTGAGAGCGATTGGGGGACTCCAAGATTTCTGTGCTGGCTGTCCGCCGGGATTTGAGGAAGGCCCTAGGCCAAAAGTAACCATTGTATTTTTGTTGGCTGCCTCTGGATAAACCAGCGGCGTAGCGTTGGACTCCTGCTCCTGAATCAATTGCGGTTTGGGCTTCACCGCGTGTTCTCTGCCCGCGTCGGTTGCAGACACCATGGGGTTGGTAGCTATGATATCCCCATGGGAAGAAGGAAGCTCGTCACATTCTTATGACGCAATGAGATATTACACAACCCTCAGACAGTGAGAACACCCACCTTCATCATCCGCTGGCATTGTTGGATTGTCGCCATGACTAGAGTTGTTTGAGGCCATTTCTGCATCGCTGCCTCTCATGAGAAATGAACCGGCCGGCCCAGCGCTGGCCTCTCCCTCTCCATGGGCTGCCGCGACCCCCGGTACACATTCCAACATGCCAACATCTAATTCTGTGAATATTATTTTATTCAACCAACGGTAAAGGGACCGGGGGGAGTGGGGATGAGAAACTAACCATATAACTCTTGGGGGGGATCCGTGTAAATGTCATCGTATAAGCCATTCGAACCCATCACATCGTCCGCTGACCCAATGCGAAGAGTTTCGTCATCATGGTTGTCGACATGAAGTTGAGCATGCCTGGACTCCATCGGAGAAGAGAGGATTGGGCTCGAGGCCGGAAGATCATCGTTCAAAGCACGGGGTTGTGGGTCTGGACTGTGGATATCGGCGGCAGGGAATGGTTCGCGTTCGCGCAGCGGCCGGTGTATACTTTCCATGGGCGATGAGAAAGTGAGACTGGACCGCTGTAAATCATTTGGGCCCTCCTCCGTAGGAAGCATACGCAAGATAGGAAGTACTTGGAAGGTTGGTGAAGAAGATGGAATTAGCTCACCCCCTCCTACCACGTCGGGCATTGCATCCTCGTCGGCATCCATATCCAATTCAATAAAACCTTTCTGTTTTCCCCGAGTCCAGTCTCCCTCGTCTCGGGTACTGGGTAGACTCACTGGCGTGACAACACCAGGTGTTAGAAAATCCTCACCCTCGGTCCCAAAAGGATCTGGACCCCCGCGACGGGCTTGACGCTCAACATAGAGCTCAGGGTCCGCCGGCGGGACGAGGACTGCGACAGATGCTGGTTGGCGAGACAAATGAGCCGGTGAGGCTGATGTCGTGTTAGCGGGATAGTTTTAATGGGATCAAAATAATTACAAATGGTCTCATCATCGAGTTGTTCTTCGTATTCATCGTCTGCATCCTCATCTTCATCGATTTCGTCAATTTCTATAATATCTTCATTTTGATCACCGTCAATTTCGCTACCATCGTCGGAGCTGTCATGCATGACTTCAATATATTTTGGGGGTGGTCCAACTCGGCCAGAGGACCACGCAAGTTGTGCCGCTGTGTTTTCCGCTTCGAAACCACTGTCCCCTTCAGAGGAATAACCTGACCCAGATTCGATATCCGAGTCACTGACAAAGCCGGTGACAATGGAAGGCCCCCCCTGGTCTTCCTCTCCATCGTCCAGCTCCTCTGCCTCGGTCTTTTCGTCTTCTGTGACTGAGAAAAGCTCTGTGGGCGAGGCGGGAGCCTGGGTGATAGCATCAACCTCCTCAGCGTCCATCTCCTCTTCTATCGTCCAGGACGGTGAACCTCGCTCAACTTTAATCCCAAAGTTCGTGTCAGTCTTTGCGCGTTTCCAGGTATGTTCAATGTGCTTACCTTCTTCTGCGTCCCAGTCAATATGTATTGGCTGGTCCCTGCCACCAACGCCAGCGCCGAATCCAGAATCTTCTACTGGATCACACTGCTTCCCCTTACCCTTGTCCTGGCGCGGAGCGTTGATCTCCGCAAACGAGTCGTTCACTAGACTCTCATCCCGGTCAACACTGTTGTCGCGCGTCACCTCATGTGCTGGCGTTCCCGCACGCTTGAGCTCCGTTTCCTGTCCTAGAGCTTTTCGGAGTGCCCCAGTAATCCCACCAATCCACGCGTCGAATTCCGACTGCGGGAATTTGTCGTAGGGATTGTGAATTGGTGGTTTGGGGGGCCGTAAAGTGTATGTGGTGGAGGCTGACGCTGAATTTGATACACCAAGGAAGGTAGGCGCAGGGTAGTTGTAGGATGACCCCATGACAGTGGTGAAAAGAAAACGAATTGAGATCTCCAAAAACCCAAATCAGAGGTGATGGCACAGTGTGATGGAAGCAGGGAGTCGCAAGTATGCATAGTTTGTTGGCTCATGTATGCGCATGCTTGGACCCAAGGCTCAGGTCAAACAAAGATATTTTTTGTTCGGAAAGTGCCACACTGACAACCCGACAATGGAGAGTCCTCGAGACATTGTAATACTGACTTGATACAGGCTGTGCCCAATCTTATGCTCAGCCTTGTGAAGTTGGAGTTCTGGGCGTGGCTGTCCATGCTGAGATAGACAGGGGCGGGGGACCACGAGGCATGTCCATTAACGTGCCTTACTGTCAGTGTCAGTCTTCAGACCCTATTTTGATTCCTCTACATACGAGTCTACACAAAATCGTTGGCTCATGTCTGGACATCGACATTGTAAGTTGATGTCCCACTCCTTTATCTCACATTTTGTATCAAGGGAGGCTGGAGTACCTTGGGCCAGCGATGGACTTGCGCCGTGTTTGACTAGCGCGAAAAATCGCCCCTGATTCATTTGACCCTTATCCTACATGCGAACGCCCCTCAATTGACCCCCTCGATGCAATGCCATTCCTTCGATCGGCTTTGTTTCCACCACAAAACCAACAGAACAGGCCTCGCTTTCGTCCTCCCCCCATCTGTCATTGTTCCCCGGCCTCGAGATGGAGCTACTCCCCCGTCTCGACATAACACCTTTGCAGAATGCTCTCAAGTCTGGGCGAAACTTGGCCCCTGCTGCTGTGGGCTCCAACATTTTGTTTACAAGCGCCATTTCCGTGTGTAGTCCGGATAACATTTGCGAAGTTGTCTAACCCCTCCAAACTCAGATCGTGACGATCATTGCTTTCAATTTGTTGCGACCCAAAAACAAGGCTGGTTATCCTACTCTCAACACTAAACCATCCCACTGACGACAAGTTTTCTCGACTCAGATCATTTATGAGCCAAAAGTGAAATATCATGCAGACGACAAGCCCCCACCGCCGATTTCGGATTCTCTTTTTGGATGGCTCCCACCGCTCATTCACACGAAAGAGCCTGAGTTGATGGACAAGGTCGGGCTCGACGCAGTGACTTTCCTGCGGTTCCTTCGTCTCATGCGATGGCTCTTCACTGGCATTGCCCTACTCACTTGCGGGCTACTCATTCCGATCAACTATCTCTATAACGTCAAGCATATCGAGCCCCATACACGTGATATTCTCAGCGCAATGACAATCCGTGATGTCAAAGGCAATCGGCTCTATGCCCATGTGGCAGTTACCTACCTTATCACCTTCCTGGTGATTGGCTTGATCTACATGTTTTGGCGGGATATGGTCAAGCTCAGGAAACAATTCTTTCGCTCGCCCGAATATATTCAAAGCTTCTATGCTCGAACGCTCAGCATCACGCATGTGCCCAAAAAGTTTCAATCGGACGCTGGTATCAAGTCCATTTTGGAATCCATGAAAATGCCATACCCTGCGACCTCTGTTCACATTGGGAGGCGAGTGGGGAGGTTTCCCGAGTTGATCGAATATCACAACCAAACGGTGAGAGAATTGGAGGCAGTGCTGGTTCGTTACCTCAAGGGCGGCCGCATTGGAAGGAAACGGCCAACCATCAGGGTTGGCGGCTTTTGTGGTCTCGGAGGCACCAAGAAAGATGCCATTGACTTCTACACGTTCGTGATCGCTATAAATCCATTATATTATTTCCTGACCATGATCCTAGCACAAAACTGAAACGGACAGATTCGGCCGTTCAAGAGTACCGCTCACAGATCGACACGAGGAAGCCAGAGAACTATGGGTTCGCCTCGCTCGCAGCCGTCCCCTATGCCCATATCGTCGCAAGAAAGCTCGCTGGTAAACATTTCAAGGGGACCGATATCACGCTGGCACCCAATCCGAAAGATATCGTTAGTCAATTCCACAAAGGTACCAAGTCTATCTGATTAATCTGAGATGCTTCTTAGATTTGGAGCAATATGGATAAATCCGATGCCGCCATTGCTCGCAAGCAAATGCTGGGTTTTATATGGCTGGGAATCATCTGCTTCCTTAGTCTTATTCCCCTACTTCCCGTCGCTACTCTTGCCAACCTAGATGCGGTATGCAATTTTCTCCCTCTGAAATTTATCAACTGACCTGACGCAACGTGGCTCAGATTACAGCCACTGGATATGTCCCATTCCTAAAGGATTGGTCCATCAACTCGCCAATCCTTTACTCTATCGTGTCTGGTGTGCTCCCCCCGATTGTATCGGGGCTATTCACCTTCTTTTTGCTGAGAGTCATGCGATGGCTCTCGCAATACATGGGTGCCCTAACACATGCACGCCTCGACCGAGCCGTGGTCGCGCGCTACTTCGCCTTCTTGGTAATCAGTCAACTGATTGTGTTCACAGTAATCGGTGTAGTCTTTAGTGAGTAAACGATTGGTCGCAAACGGGTCCAGGTGTCTAATACGGTTTCATCAAGACTCCGTCCTTGAAATTATAACCTTGCTTCAAAGACATGCGAATGCCCAAGACATCTTGGCAAATCTGAACAGTGCGCTTCAGCTACCTTGCTATTGTTTCCTCTAACCTGTTTGCTATAGAGCTTCCTGATGTTATTACCAAAACGTATATCAACCAAGCTTCTTACTGGTGGCTGAAATGGTTCCCGTACGTCGCCTGTGCCCAGCGCCCTCACAATTCCTTATCTATATGCAGGCTCCGTGGTTTTCTTGTCATCTTCGATCTCGCTCAAATTGTCAATCTTCTTTGGCTTTCATTCAAGACTCGGTATGTGACAATCTCCGGTGACGACATTCCCGTTCGAGCTTTCCCCTCAGGATATTCGGGCGCACGCCGCGCGATATTCGCGACTGGACCAAGCCCCCTGAATTTGAGTACGCAATTTACTAGTCAGTATTCGCGTCAATCTCCACTCATGCCAATTCTAAATCAATGCCTCAAACAGCTCCAATCTTGTAAGACCAAAACTTGATTACACAAAAAGCACACTCACTCAAGACCATGATTTGACCAGCTGTTTATGTGTGCCGTCGCAATGCTCTTCGCACCACTTGCGCCGCTTGTTGCCTTAGCGGCGGCTATTGTATTTTGGTTAAGCTCATGGGTTCACAAGTATCAGTTAATGTTTGTATTCGTCACCAAAGTCGAGACAGGCGGAGTGAGCTCTTCACTCCATCTTGAAATGTTATATTTTCTTACATCCATGCAGCGGCTATGGAATGTTGTTATCAATCGCGTATTGACCTCCGTCCTCATGATGCAGGTTTTAATGGTTGTCAGTGCGTATTCCTGACTCGGGTCAGATGAAATGCTCACCTTTCCAATAGCCATCGGACTACAAGACAAGTTCAGATCTTTGCAGTGGATATCAACTGTTCCCCCAATCGTTATCATCCTGGCATTCAAAATTTACATCAACCGGACATTCGACGATGATTTCCGCTATTACATCCCCAGCGAAGCGGAAATCAAATCCGCAATCGTGCATTCAGAACGCGCAGATGCAAGGTCCAACAAATTGGAGAACCGATTCGGTCACCCTGCTCTCCATAGCGAATTGTTCACCCCAATGTTGCACGCGAAGATGATGCCACTGCTAAAGGAAATTTACAAAGGCAAGATCACGGAGCACGTCAAGAGCCGACCAGGAAAAGCTGAGTACAATGGCACAAGCAAAGAGATGGACAGTTCAATCGTGGAAGGCATTAAAATCACTGCTGTCGATCAAGTCAGTCGCCGTTTTCCCCTTCATGCTCGAGTGTTTCATGTCATTCCCGTAGATGGACCTGGAGTACGACCCAGTTCTGTACCAGCGGGACCGAGGAGAATTGGACTGGGACACTCAGTCGATCGCGTCAACGAACATGCTTTCCGTGGATTACTCGAGATCCCAGTTCACAGGGGCATCAAATACGAATGTAGACCTCAACCGATATTATGCGAGTGGTCCAAGTAGCCCAATGACTACATCCACGCCATTGGAGCTGCTCACTGATCAAAGACAACTGCTTGCCACCGGACAACACCCAGGTTATTTCGTGCCGCACGCCCGTGCATCCACTGCATATTCTACCACCCCAAGTGACATGGCGCCTCTTCATGGAGGGTATAGTCCAAGCGATACGTCCCTCGGAAGAACCCAGGTACAGAGCTGGTATTCCGCCCAGAGTATCCCAGCAAGCCCTGGAGAGCCATACCAGCAGGCCTATCCCCCACAGTATCCGCCCCAACAGCAAACCCCGTCCGCTCAGGTATATAACCAACCGGTACAACGTTCTTCTCAACAATACCCATACGGACAATCCCCTTACCCCACTCAACATCCACAATATCCGCAGTAAAGCTTGGTTTACCGGGACTCCAGTCCAACCCATGAATTTCACATATTCTACGGTCTCTGAGGTTAATCACTTGTTGACAATTTATCCGCATAAATATACCGATCATGTACATCACGACTTTTCCATTATCAATAAACTGGTTGGTTTTCTTTGGCTTTAAGATACATAGTGTCGATGGCAGGTCGACATTCAATGAGTGGCCACTGTGACTTTCGTAAACACTTTGATCATCGGCTGTCCAGCCCACAGTTGTGCCAGGCCGCCGCCGTAGGCGCCTACCTTTTGGTCTCGATAGGCTCTTTCCCAACGACATTCAGATGAAGGCCAAGAAGCGGCCCGACCTCATCCCCGACGGGAATTTGGATTCATTTATTGAATTCACCCGGCCAAAGCCTGTGAGCCTAGCCACCTCTCAGGAAATCCGCGACCGCGGCTCCACGTTTGTCGCAAATATCTTCCAAGCCTCAACTGCCGAGGAGGCCCGTTCGCGGATCGAGCACCTTAAAAATGTTATACATGCGTCGAATCCCGCTTCGCACGAAATTGCAGCCTGGAGGTGTATGTCACTAAAGCATGGGCACACAGGCTTGATGGGACCAGATGACTTTGAGCTAAAGACAGGAAGTATCGACGGCGGTGAGCAATGGGCGGGAGGAAAGGTGTTGAAAGTTATGCAAGCACAGTCAGTCATCGATGCGGTTGTGATCGTGAGCCGTTGGTAGGGGATTTACCGACCACTATGTTATCATATATCGCTGATTTTATCCTCATCGATGATCAGGTATGGTGGAATTATGCTGGGTCCGGCTAGATTCACTCATATTGAGACATGCGCCGCGGAGGTCTGTCATGAATTCAAAAGAACCGAGGAACTGCAAGACTGCAAGACGACTTTGATCACGTTGGATGATCTCCTCGCAGACCTTCGTTCTCAATTGGCTCGATTTACAGAGACCGATTCTCATGTAGATCACAATCAGAAAGGCGATATCACGCGAGTTCCAAAGGAGCCCAACTATTCAGATATGGATGTGGAAAAAGCGAAGCGCTTGATAAGAGCTCGGGAGAATGCCATCAACGCGGTCAAGATCCTGTTGGCAAAACACCACACATCTTGACGCATCTAGGGCTCTAATGAAGCAGTGAAGTTGACACAGATGAGATGTTTAGTTTAGGGAATAGTTTAGGGAATATTACAACGTACCGCCACTATGTCTACATCGCGACTTGATATCATCTCGGAGAGAACTGGCAGCGCTTTGGAACCCATTCAAGGTCAGGGCTTCTCTCCCTGCTAGAGTGTAGAGGGACGTCAACGCTCTTCCCCGAAAACAATCCACAGGCCATTGAACCAGTGTCAGGAGGTCATTCAGATGACACTGCTTGTAAACATCTCGTTTCATTGAAGGCAATCAGACATGTCTGTCTACCCAGAAACCTGAACACGGACCCACGGGGTAAACAGCTATTATCCACCTTTCACCGCCCTTTCTGAGCTTCCTAGCTAATTGATTAAGCTACCTACTGTCAAAGGACAAGCGTTAAGGGAAGCAATGAAGACAACCACGAGTCTGACTCGGGGAATGTCTATCAGGGTCCTCACATGACGCTTGCGCTTGAAAGGACCGGACAAAAACGATTCAAGGTGGGGATCGGCGCGTCGACTTGGGGGCCTATCCGGGCGGAATGGGAACGTATGGTCATGGCCGCCGAATCCCACGAAAACAATGCCTCAGTGTTCAATGTACAATCCCAAAATCTGAACCACTTTTTTTATTTCTCCGTTGGTTTGTGCTCTAGGAGCCTCAAATATTCGTACGCAAGTCCCATGGAACAAATTGTTTGGAAACTGAGCCTGATAACGGTCAGATGATGGAACACGCGATAATATTCGCGTTCCAAGATGGCTTATCAAAAACGAGGTGCAGAATCGATGGGCCGGAGTGGGACGTCGGTAGAGGATGAACACAGGACGCCAGATGGAGATGCTACACAGAAGGACCAGTTGACACAAAAGGTACAGTGTACTTAGGGGTGCTGGAGTGTGTGTGACTTGATTTCGCTACATGCTGAGGGGCAGAGGCAACGTCTAAGTTGTGCATTATCAAATGGAGTACATGTTCCAAGACGAGTGAGAACGGTCGATTGATCGTCCACTGGAAGTGCGAACACCAAAATTTAAAATCACGTTGCCACACCGAGGCGAGGGTCCTGAGCATTTGAACCATGGACCCCAGTCGAGCTATAGGTTCCGCAGCCAACATTGTGTCTGTCCCAAGGGCGGAGCGAGTTTAGACTAAATGTAAGAAGCGCCTGGGCATCTTGCAGTTCATGAGAGGATTGCCCCTAAATCGGTTTTCAAAAAGCGCTCGTTTGATTGCGGGCGCTTGTGGGGGCCCATTCAGATAGAGAAAATCTATATCTCCATTCACATATTCATTATAGTATGATAATGTCAATCATCTCCCGAGGTTTTATTTACTTGCTGCCGTAGCGAGTTTTACGACCAAAATCAAAGGGAACGTATTTGTATTTGATCATGTGCCTGACGAGGGTGAGTAAGTTGGAGGTAAATTTGACGGGGAATAAAGTAGGGAGTTAGACATGATAATGCTCACTGGATTTGCCGGCGCATGGTCAAAGCGAAGAGAACGAAGAAATATACGACGAGAATTGGCCAGTAGACAGGAACGTCAAATATCTCTGATGTCGTACACACGGTGGCAAGGAATGTTGCACGGGTTGCTGAAAGCCTAAGAAATTATTGTTTGGGGTATTGAAAAATTGCGCCGTAATTGGGTCGACGTTGAGATGCTTACCAAAATTGCCATTCAGGCAGCCTTCGCACAAAGGGACGGAACTCGTCGTCCCGTTGACTGGGGAGTGGGCTGGCTTCGGTGGCATCCCCACCCTCCTCAATCTCATCCGCCATGAGATCATCTTGTAGAGAAGGATCAAATTTGGGTTGAAGGAACGCAAGGAGGAGGTTTAGAAGGTATATAGCATGTGCGTCTGGTTAATTGTCGTCGGTTATCTTTCACGTTCTTTGCTTAGGTGGTGGGTACGCACAACATACTAATCGAACCGGCGATTCCCTGGTAGTTAATTTCAAATAACGGATATAGACCACGTTTACTGACCAATATACCACTGTGGTTGACGGTTTTCCGTTTAGCATTTTGACATTGAACCAATAGAGCGAAGACATACTCCCTGAGCAAATACGACCCGCAAAAGGAACACACACATTAGTCCTGCCGTTCCAAGCCATCGATATAGCATATGTGGTGTCCAACGGTCAAGGACCTGTTGATATTGTCGCTGCATCCTCGAATATTGTGCAGATATGTTTTGAATGGGAGAACCATCCGCGCCCGAATCACTCGACATCATGGCTGTCGTTACGTTGAGTTTGAGGGAGGCTTTTGCGTAATAATTCTGGTCAGGAAAATAGGGGACACGAAAATGACTGGCGACGGTGGCTGGGACGTGTTCGTTTTCTCGTCACAGATTGTTGTTTGCAGACCTATTTCAAGCGGAGTTCTTTCGGACCTCGAACAAAGCGGTGATTTGCGACGGGCCGGATTTGATCTCAATTTGCACCTCTCAAGTGGCCACAGTGACCACAATGCACATGCCTCATTCTCACCCTCAACGTGAACGATGGCTACAACGGTTGGAATAATCGCGGACCACATTATCAAGAACATTTCCAGGGCCAAACCCCTCTTTATCGCCCTACAAGGCCCCCAAGGATCGGGCAAATCGTACCTCACTGCGCAGCTCCAAGGCTATCTTTCATCGGCACCGCACTCGCTTCGGGTTGTCACCCTCTCAATTGACGATCTATATCTCCCGCACGAGCAACTTCGCGCGCTGTCCGAATCATACCCCAATAACATTCTTTGGAAAGGTCGCGGTCTACCTGGGACCCATGATATTGCGCTTGGGGTGGAAGTCCTAGCAGCCCTCCGGGATGGGAGGGGGACTGAGATTCCCCGGTTTGAAAAGAGTCTTAAAGATGGTGAAGGTGATCGGCTTCCTCTGGATGGGAGTGGGGTGGCGGTGAGTCCCCCAAAAGTGGATGTGGTTGTGATGGAAGGATGGTGTATGGGATTTAGGGCTATCACGGA
Organism: Collybia sp. MG36; assembly: GCA_003313185.1. NCBI lineage: Eukaryota > Fungi > Basidiomycota > Agaricomycetes > Agaricales > Clitocybaceae > Collybia > Collybia sp. MG36. The sequence goes on along the minus strand of QGOG01007101.1, from coordinate 13,369 downwards.
AGAAGAAATAAATCACCTTTGGGCTAGTGTGTGGGTGCAGGAAAGGGCAAAGCTAGGAGTGGTCCAGGAGCAGGGTGAGGTTCAGAAAGAAGATATCCTGATGGTTAATGGGCGAGTGGACGCTTACTCTGAACTCTGGAATTTCTTCGATATTTGGGTTCAGGTATCAAAATATCGCTCTCCCATATCATGAATCCTAATCCCCCATAGATAAAGCCAGCAATTCTATCTGGCTCAGCATTCCCCTCCCGATATTCTCTTATATACCAGTGGCGCCTGCAACAAGAACACACTATGCGGGCTGCAAATGGAGGAAGGGGTATGTCAGATGAGCATGTCAAGATGTATATTCCTGTCCCGCTTTCATTTCTTCCTGTTCATGAAGTATTTTTTCTAGATTTGTGGATCGCTACATACCAGGCTATGTGTTCTTCGGTGACGACTATACAAACAAGAAATCCCGTGGGTGGCCTGGGAGTGGTTTAGCCATCATGATTGATGAAACTAGGAATGTGATGGACGTTGAGAGGTTCTGAGTCTAATTTTACCCCAAACAAGTACGACTTGCGAGCACCTCTTCATCTCACTCCGATCACGGGACAAATGGACCAATCATGCATGTTGTATGGTCCTCGATATGCAATGACAACCATGAAATCTTTCCTATGATCCATGATCCATGACATATCTCCCGCCCAGTGTTGGAATGTATTGTTGTCATCATCCATCGCGACGGTTGGACATGGAGCGGCATCTGGCTAGATACTGACGGGTCAGTCATCATTCTACCGCGTGAATGAAAGCTCTCATGTGCCCTGTAAAATTTTACGAGCGCTCCAGTGCGGCTTCACAGCCAGCTCCTCCATGGAGCGGGAGGAAAGACAAAAATGGATCGAAGCCTATCTTAAGAGAGTGCGTTATTACCATCTTGACTCGGTGGTATACGAATCACAGGCAAAAATCACCTGCCATAGACAATTTGTGATCATGGTCACCGAGTAATAGAACCATCTGGCATATGGCACCTTGCCGCGTTCCCCCCGGATATAGGGCCAGCGGCCAAAGCCATATATTTCCCGGTCATCTCATGAACTCGTGTGACCACCGCGTCAACGCTGAGTGTTGATGAATAGCCTCGGCGACTGCGGAGCAGTTACTGCTAGTTCATCGTCATTGCGGCGATGTCGGCAGGGGTTGGTGGTTCAATCAGGCCGCCGCTCAGCGAACTGCGGATATCGGTATTGAGATGGTGTCCCTTCCCGTTATGTGGATACGGCTAAGCAAATGACAAGAGGGTGAGCAAATGATGGGTTAAAAAGGCGGTGGTGCGCACGGCCCTTCGACGTTTCCGGGGGATGACACAACGAATGATTTCACCCATAGGAATGTAACAGAATGCGACGGCTAGCGCAATTCACAGAGTCAACCCTGTGTAAGGATTTGAAGTTGTGCGGCGTCACAGTTGGCTCGGGAATCCGTTCCTGACATCCGACTTGAGCCTCATGGCTGTGCACCTTTAAAGGGGTGGAGGAATTACAAAATCCCCGAAGGTGGGGATCGACATCGGGCTCTGCGGCCAGTCATGGTCCTTGACTTGGATGAAGGGTTGGAGTACGGTGCTCCCCTGTGCCTCAGCTGCGGTACGATGATGAATACCGAGAAACCCCAGAACCTAACAAGTATCAACTCCAAATCCCTTGTAAACCGGAGCCCTTCCTGCGAGCGGTCCCGGTAAATCTCCCAACCATTTGAGGAAATTTTCAGTCAGCATGCATGAAATTCAGACATCAGTGTTTCGCCATTCTGATCGCGTTGAATCTCCCCTATAAATTCTCCATCATCATAACAACGATGGATAGGTATTGATGAGGTATTTATATTTGTATGGGTTGAAAATGTATTTGTCGAGGGTCATCCATCCAAAGTCCTCAGGCTGTCAAATACACAACAGCATATCGTAAGCCAAGTGCCTGGTCCTGGGATTGTGCAACGTTGATATCGGGTTTACGGATGTTTGGCATAATCCTGGACGCTAAATAACACAAAAGCCGAATCCCCAGCGGCCCGCAACCGAAGCGCCTACATAAGTGAGGCGAGCTAACGCATGCGAAATTCGAATCAATCGAATTGACTTTATTTGTTCAATTCCAAGGTTCTCATTAAACACATACATTTCAGCTCCAATGGTGCCATCACCCCTTTTGTCAACTTGACATCGGATCTAGTCCACACATGCTAACCATCCGGAACTCACATGGATTGGCACAGGCTCAGGCTCGGGGTAATAAGTTGATCATTGACTCGGAAAGCCACCGGGTGTGGGCATCGCTGCTTAACCCGGGAAACACGGGGACAATTATTTGTGGTCCGCCACAAGAAATGATCGCACGATCTTATCAGATAGGACTATGTGTAGGCTTGGTCATGGCTGACTGAAAAATGCATCATTTCTCTTTCTGCCTACATGTCGGCCTATGGAGACATCATACCCCCAGGCCGCTCCACTATCTTATTATCCCCGACCGTCTGGCCGGTGGCACAAACTACATCCGCTGGATGGACACATTTGACCGTTCACCACTTGACTCTATCAACCGCGCGCAAGTGGGATGGGCTCATAGAATATTTGGCTGGTGTCTTCGCGTAGGAGGTAGAAGATGGCAGAACGTATCCTCAAGAGGGTGAGATGGGACAGCAAACCTTCGAAGCCTATTTCTTTGCCGCGGATGTATTTGTGGGTATCGTTGGGGCCGATAACGATAGTGATGGGAGCAGTGGGCAATTCAAGCTCGGAATCGATGAAGCGAGGTCCGGAAGGAGCTGGGAAGAGTGTATCGTTGGATACTATTACGTGCGCTATGGATCAATGTTCCGTAGTTGGTTTACTGAGGCTCCAGCTATGGCCCAGGTTAAACCAAATTATCCAGGACGGTCTTCGCATGTGGGTCCAATCCAAAAAAAATATTCCCGGGCGATATTCCTGGCCCCTCAACCGCGATTGAGCTGATATCGCTGCAGATTTGTAATGCTGGCTTCGTTGTTCCACCGAGACACAGGGGCATGGGCTATGGGTCCGTGCTATCACGATCATATGTGCACTATGCTCCAAAGCTTGGCTACAAAGGTAGCGTGTTCAACCTCGTGTATGTCAATAATACTGCCTCCGTCAAGTAAGTGAATCGAACTCCTGGGAAAACTATGCTTCTGTTGACTCAGACATGTTCCACGCTAGACTCTGGGAAAGTTTGGGGTTCACCAAGGCGGGTCAAATACCTCGCGCTGGGAGGTTGAGATGTGAGGACGGTGTTCACGAAGAATTTGTTGATGCATGGGTATTCTATAAGAATTTTGAAGACGGGATAAACTGAAACAGAGAGATTTGGGATGATACTGGTTGTCAAATCTCAGGTTTGCCTTCGCGCATTTCCTGAAAGGCGAGTCGTGGAAGCGTGTCGTACTAAACATGCGCCTGTACGCACAGCAACATTTGATTCCTGTTTGCAACAACGTATCGTAATTGGTGGGCGATTGAGGTGCTCACTCAAGTAGCCCGAATCTCTCACATTCAGGCTACTGAGTTTGGACATGGATGACTCGAATCCAATGCTTTACAGTGCCACTGATGTGACCAGTCTAGGCGCTCTTGGCCTGAAACCGCAAGCTGGGGTCCTTACTAGTGTGGCTCCTAAAAGGCGGCGGTCAGGGGGCCTGAGTTTCGGACTATCCCCGTGTCTCAATGCATAACGCTAGTTGGAGGAGATACCCTACCCTAATGCGTGACTCCCACCCAGAGGTAGATTTGTGTTTGGTATCACTGGCGATAGGTATCCTTACATGGGCTGTGGCGCCCATCAACGTCGATTATAACAATAAAATAAAAATAAAATAGAGTGGGGGGAAAATGTATAGTGGTGCGAGTGGTACGGGTGTCACCCGCAGTCATTGGGGGTGACATGTCGCGCAAAAATATTTAGACATGATGGGAATCAGGGCAATGAATTAGTGGAAACAAAAAAGTGCCGCCCGAACCAATATCGCGGCGAATCTGAGCTGTTGATTCGGCATGTGATGGTGAATATCGCCAGAATGATTTAGTGTGATTGGATCCGAGGTACGTATTGCGCGCTTCGTACAGCTGTCCTACCTTGCCATTTCCGATGGGGAAAATGCTCGATGCTCGTTGTTAGTGCGGAAGGGTGTGTCAGGTCAGAATGTTCCCCGAATAGAGTGCAAACACCTGTGAGCAGCATGGTGATCCTTGTATTAGGATTCCTAGGGTTGGACGTGGGTAGGGAGGTAGGGAGGGAAGCACCCTCCTGCTCTGCACTCGTTGAACACACATTGTTGTTCCGAACAGAGAATGCTGATAAGATGAAAGCAACGCGAAAACAAGGCCTGTATCAAGGGGGCCGTTATTCGCCACGGAGTGAGGACGGCGTTACGTTGTCAAAGGCAGAGGTTGAGTGGGATGCACCCTCTAAAAATAAGCCAAATACGTTCTGATTAGTCTGATCCCTTCTTATGCCATAGGTGAGGGAATTTCCATCTACCCAACTTACCACGTTTCCCACAAACCCCCGTCCACTGAAGTTGATTACAAATGGAAAAAATAAGAGGTGAATGCCGACATCGACGGCAGAGGGGAAACCCCGTTCAAGAGCGGTTCCGGATCAAAATGCAAAAATTACCAGGTTAATAATTTTGCAACCCCAATCGTCCGGTCAAGATAATAACTTTCACGTGGGCACGGCGAAATACAAAACGAGGCTCGGAACAGATGGGGACTAATCGAAATCAAGGGTGGGTGTGGGGGTGTGTATTTTGCCTTCTGGAGCACTGGCTCCTGAGGTTATGCCAGCAACTTCTGGGGCTGACATTTGGAATGGATTGGACAGCGATGGCGAAAATATGACGATGAGTTCGACGGCCGGGAATCACGCGTGGACGAGTGCGAATGAAGCGGCCCGCCAAGAATCGTCGGGGGGAAATCTTTGAACGTTTTTTTTAGGCCTACATACCTCAGCTGCAGGGCCTGTAAACCGAACATGCTTTTTCAGCGAGGAGATCCGTGAGGTGATAGTGTGCATTAGCCGGCGGGAAGGGGGTAAACAACAATAATTGCTCCGATTGTGATTTCAAACCGGATTTGGTGGAAAAGTTATCAGCTGTAGAAAAAAATGAACTGCTGTAGTCGACGATTGCCAATAAACGTCAAATCATGTCAAAGATGGCCCGAATTTGGAGGTCAAGCTCAAGGCCCAACGCCGCCCCCCCGAGGGCAGTTGTCAAATTGCAACACCTCCTAAGTTGTGCCACTCTGATTTTTTTTTTTGGAAAAAAGAAAGATGCTTTGGACAACCTTGACGGACATCGACGGAGGACAGTTGGTGGCATACCCGGAGAAGTCAACAAGACGGGACATAATGGGGGCAACATAGACAACATTTTGTGTTGAACAAAGGACCCATACACACCATTGGTATCAACCACTGAGATTGTTTTCACACACACAAGACAACTTACTTAAACTAACGGGGTGTTATTGTGGGGGTTGGGACCGCCAGGCGGGATAGTAAGGCGGCACCTGTCATCAGACCCGATCAGTGCAACCAGGTGCAACCGGGCGAAGTGTGATGGAGCCACGATACACGAGAACGGGCGTTGCCAAGTGGGTACAGCTTGCTGTTTGGGAGTCAGTGGCCACGTGACAAGGCTATGTTATTCATGTTCCTTGTGTTTGATATTTATGACGCCGATGCTGCAGTGTGCACCACAAATGCCGGTGCAAGGTTGGCCCGTGTGTGGTATATAATAGACCGTCGTGAACCACCAAATGTGCACTCCTCCTTTCCATCTCGCCCAGACTTCAAACGCTCGTCAGCCTCCCCTGATGTGAGTACCATTTTTATCATAGCAATTGTTTAGGATCTGGTACCAAAATATTTGGTCCGGATTCCGAATGGGGACGGACAAAAAATTTTTCTTGTCATTGAATGCATGACCAGCCCATATATTAATCCTCACAAGATCTCAGTCTTTGCTAACTATTTCCCTTCGTCGCAGCGATACCCTCCTACACTGCCCACCCGATTCTCCCCCCGTGACCTTGCCCGCTGCAAAATTATGTCGATGCATGGTCCAGGTTCCGTCACCCATATATCCGACGTTGCGCGCAAAGCCTCTAGCGCTGGAAACATCGCCCGAGCTAGGTATCAGACCGTACGTCGACCTTTTCTGGCCTTAGCAGCAGTTTGCCAAGTTTATCTTGTTTTTTATTTCTACCATAATAGGTCCCGCCCCCCGCCACAAGTCAAACGCCCCTAGCCAAAGGCGATCTTTTTTACGGAAATGAGCCCTTGGCTCGTCTGTGTACCAGGTTTATCAGTCACCTTTTTACCTGTCCTGAGAACCCTCCCGTACCCACCACGAACGGTCAGGCGAAACTCCCGCTATTCATCGCCTATGCGCTTCACCGTACTAAACTCCACGCGTCGGTCACATTTGCGTGCCTGGTTCTCTTGCAGCGGCTCAAGGCTCGGTTCCCCACCGCCCGCGGGTCCTCGGGACATCGGCTGTTTATCTCGGCCTTCATGATCGCTTCCAAAGTCATGTGCGATGACACCTATTCCAACAAGTCATGGAGTATCGTCGCACAGGGCATGTTCGCGCTCCGGGAGATTAACCAGATGGAGCGGGAAATGTGTAATTACCTCGACTGGGAACTTTCTGTGGATAGCGGTACGCTAGAGGACTTTGAGAGGGCGCTGAAAAAGGATTTCGCAACTAATGGTCCATACCCAAACTATTCAGTGCAGATGGTTTCGAAGCGCGCCGTCAAGGCCGCGCTATCAACCTCTGCGACACCTATTCCCGAGCCGAGCTCGACGACCAGCCCCATTCCCTCCTTCGGTCAGCGTCACCCAACCCCTTCAAAGTCGATACCAGCTTCCGCCACCCCACAGTCAATATCCTCTTGGGGGACCCCAACAACCCCAGAAACTCCGTCCCCCAGTTATTCCACTTCGACATCACCCGCGTCTTCCATCTCACCCCCCACACCGCCTGGAGTCGAGGACTTCTCAGCGAGAATCCGCGATTCGGAAGAACATCCAACTTTTTCCATCACCAACGCATGTTGCCCCTCCGATCTCAAATCAAAAATGTTCGCACAAGCAAAGCCTTCGTCTTGGTAACCTTATTATTTTTCTCTGGCCTTTCTTGATGCCCCTTGCCTTGCAATATCCAAACCCCCAGCTGCAATATATCTCCCCGCATCACGCATTGTACACTCATACATTCCATCAAGTTATTATCGAGGTTATTTGTATTACCCTATTCAACCCATGGACAGCTCTCGTTGCATTCCTTCCGGTCAACCGAGGACAGGGATCCTTGAATCACACTCGTTCATTCCAGTTACAAAGTATCATACACAACATGTACCTAAGCATAAAAACACCAGATATTATGCCTACAAACCTTTTCAGGCTCGTCAGAGTGCACCCTTCGGACAGCGGACACTCGACATTCACGATGACGGTAACTGGGGTTCGAAACCACCTGGCCAACACATGTTCACATAAGCGCCGGGTTCGTTTCTGATGGAAGATTCCCGTGCACGTTCCAGCCTGTTCCAGCATACGTAACGCCCACGACCTATCTCTAAATTTACCCAGGCGCCACCATGTAGAACACAGCTCCCCGCCCCAGTTGGATAAGTTGCCGCTTTCAGCTGAAGCACCGCCTTTATGTACAGTCGCCTTGGAAGTTGGAAGCTCCAGCAGAGGTTCACGTTCAAAAGGGGAAGAACATGGATATCGATATCCATCCTGATCGACTTAAGAAGCACTTTATTTCGAGCATATGCGCGACCCTGTGATTGATGCCGCATGGCAGTTGGCTCGGGACTCGACATCTGACGGTGCTCCAGGGCGGCCACTCACAACGCACTGACCCATGTTCCCCGCCCATCGCTAAATTTGTTGTCACAGGCTACATACAGCAATGCGACGGGCCTAGGCGCCTAGGTTCCACAGTTTGCCCAAGTCAGCAGCGCCTGGTCTTGTCGTCATCCTCATCGACGCGGTGTCAATTGTTCACGGGTGGGTTCTAGTCCCACCATCAGGTTTGGCCTTGGGATTATCAGCCTAGGGCAGATACATCACTGCCTCAGATTCGGAGATATTCCATCGTAGGCGATATCCGAAACATCATGTACAAGTACAGTACAACCAGTGGTGTCATAATAGACTGCTTTGCGTCACTACATAGATCGTGGATTGACAATGGACATGGATATTGAATATTGTTCACGTCGAGTCCGAACCGATTCGAAAGTCCCATCATTCTATTCCGAACTGAAGCGCGCAGAACAATATCTGATATCGGTGAATCCATTCAACATATCCGAGTCATCTCTACACTTGAGTGCTACCCTCTGGCCATCATTGTGGCCAGAGCAGGAGTGAAGAGGCACTCCTGTTCGATCATGATCGAAGATGATATTAAATTGGGAAGACAGTTGTGAAGCGCTCAACCTGAAGCGCCCGACCAGGGCGTCTCTGCCTACATTAGGCGCCGAGGGTGCCTACTGTCACAACTCGATGGACACGGTTTCGATGGCAAACCCACATTCTAATTCTTCACGTCCCAGGCTGTCACCGGTTTCCCCATTCCCGACCACAGTCAATCTCAGCTGGGCCATGGTAATTTCATTATTCATTCCGAAATATACCCCTCATAAGCAAGCTGGCTCCCTCGTATTTGGAACATTGGCCCCGCAGTTCTGGTGCCCTTCAGCCATTGGGCCGAGGGAGCCGGGGGTATCGACATCACAAGCAAGTACTCGGGAACCTCTTCACTCGCGATGTTGTCATTTGTCCCCACGAGGAGGTTTCTAGGATTCCATTTAGTTGTGGCACATCTTGGATTTCCTGGCCTCCAAGATCCCTGTCTGGACGACTACGGCATTATTGGTATTGTTGCCAGCAGGTCAAGCACAGTGAGCGTCAATTACCACTAGTACTTTGGCAATTTGATGCTCAGGCCTCAGGTTCCACGTCAACACTGCCTTGACGCCACGCTTCTTCCTATTCTTGTGCTGTTATCTCGCGTTCAATCCCCTCAAATTCTGGACACCACTAGTCACCTCTATTATTAAATCCGGCCCACGCTCCTGTCAATGCCACAGCGCCAATCACCAACGTGGCTTGGTGTTGTGTGACGCTCGAACATTCATTCGCTCATGATTGAACCCACTGCTGTGAGTCATATATACCGTCATTCAAGTTGTAGAACGCCGTTACCATCTATATCTAGTATCTAATTTTCATCGCTGTTGGCCGCTATCACCCGCAGGCCGGGGCCAACACGGCTTGATCCAACGGTTGAGATCTTCGAATACCTCAGAACGGTTGGTAAGCGGTGTGGGTTTTTCTAGTCATCAGTAAAATAGCAATGACGTCTGCCACTGCCATGATCAAAGTCAGGGGGTGTTGGATAGATAAGTTGATAGTTTCATGGTGTGTTTAATGCTGCATCTTCTAACCGCTAATTTACTAACAATGACGGAGACATGGCTTATTCGGGTGCGAGACACGCAGGTTCTTGATGTGTCCAACAGCTGAAATCTTTTTGCGCGATCAGTGGCGAATCTGCCATTTGGGCAGTTGTATACCTCGATATTTCCACCATTTGTGGTTAGTCGGGCGACATTGGGTTCAAGCCGGTGCTAGGGAGACGCATTGGAAAAAAAAACACTGCAATATTATAGGGTCAGACGGGCGATTGTGGCTTCCCCGCGACCCGGTGGACCCACACCTGGATAGAGTACTTGGAAATGCTCCAATATTAACCAGATGGTTGTAATGTCAAGATACCTATGTCATGCACGTGTGGTCGAGCTACGGGTCTATGGCCATAGGGAGTAGGCAAATTCCATGTACACCAATAGCTCGAATCATCGGCCAATATAATTTGCCCAGCCGCCGTGGGAGGGCTTTGCGCAACAAATGCTCGTGATAATTCTTGTGAATTGATCGCCTGATTTCGTGGGGGGAAATGGGCGCCCAAGTTCGGGCGCCAGTTCGAGGTGGAAGGTGCGACCAAGCACATACATGGTATATGAAGCGCAACTGTCGAGTAGGATTGTATAAAATTACTATAAATCACAACAAGCGTGAACGTGCCCAAATCAAGGTCACGTGCTTGTCTTTTGTAACACAAGCCCCATTGAATCGGAGCTTTAACTATCCTTGGGCTCGTCGTTCATCTCGACTATAACTCTGAAAGCCCCAAAACATGTCTTTTGGCTTGACAATTGGAACCGAGCGAGCGGCTGCACTCCAGGTACGTTTTAGTCAAAATCCCGTGTTAGATGATCTGAAAGTTGGTCGATAGCTCTCTATTCAGGATGAACTTATAAAAAGAGGATTTAGTCCGGATGCTGGTGGGCATTTATTCTTCGATGGGAGTTCGTTCAGACGTTAAGCAAATGAATTTGAAGACCCCGTAATGGCAGAATATATCACAATCATGGTCATTAACAACAAAACGGCCTGTGAGTCAACCCACAGTATATCACTTCGACTAGCTCACATAGTATTCATTGAAGCCCAAATCACCAGTGAATTAGAAGACCGTGAGTCCACCTCGGTTATCCATTTGATTTCACTAATTTATGAACCAACCCCTAGTGATTGGTTCTGATTTCGGTGGGCGTTTTCTCCCTCGATAACCAAGCCTCGACTCAGCTTTTAATAGACAGTAGTTTCACGGAGTGGTTGTTTTCTGAGGCAGCCAAAGGTGCTCCCGAATCCGACACACCCGCCCCACCGGTCGCATCTACATCCGACGTCCCCGCTGACCCAACACCTTCACGAGAAGTGCCGCCCCATTTGTCCAATGACTCATCCCGACGGATACCCAGCGCACCACGCAATGGGATCTACCAGCAAGCTATATCACAAGCACTTCCATCCACTTCCCCCTCAGCCCACAAACGAACAGCGTCTGCCCGTTCGCCATCTCCCACTCATCCCAACAAGTCGAGGCGGACCGACGTTCCCACAGGTCCCCGGGCGATGCTGCGGGATGGTACCTCGGCCCCTACCCCCAATTCGAGAAGTCTGTTAGACCGTGTTGGTGGCCCTGCTGGGTCCGCCCGCAATAATGCTGGACCGGGTGGTTTTCCTGACGACATCCAAGCTCGGATTGACACTATCGTTAATAGCTCCCCGGATCCCAATATGATGATGGGCGGGTACCCTGGTATGGGTGGGATGGATATGAATATGAATGCGGCGGGAATGGCGAGTCCAATGATGTTGCAGGAGATGATGATGAATCAAATGGCTATGATGGCTCAGATGGCGTCGTCTATGGGCATGATGAATGGCGCGGCACAATTTGCGGGACCCGGGTTTCCTATGCAGGGGGTTCTGCCAGGAGAGATGGGTATGTTCCAGAATTCAGGTGTAGCCAATGGTGGATTCCAAGGACCAGGGAACGGTGGTGTTAATAGGGGAAGAGGTAGTGGGAGGGGAGCGAGGGGATCCAGTCGAGGGAGAGGGGGGGTCCCATCAACTTCGGTAACAAAAAGCATAGAGTCTACACATTCAAGTGATACGACAACTATTCCCAACGGCCCACCAATCGCCTCGCCCGTTCCAGCAACACCCACAGTTGCGGTTGAGGCTCTCGCTGTTCCTCCCGTAGCGGCGCCTCAGCGGTCTGGCTTCGTCCTTCCTGAGCGGCCACAGTCACCAACACTGTGCAAATTTGGACTCAAATGCACCAATGGACATTGTCGCTACTCGCATCCGTCACCCGTGGCAACGGCTGAGAGTGGTGTTGTTCTTAGTAATGAGGCCTGTGAAAAGGGCAAGGATTGCAAGGATAAGGACTGTATCAAGGCGCATGTTAGCCCCGCTGTGCTCAATCCTCAAGGTATTCATCTGAGCTGCTTCCAGGCGGAGATTATGATTGACCCCTTGTAAAATGTAGCTCTAGAAACACCCGCTCCTGTCACCCCTCAACCCCATCTCCATAATCACCACCCCAATATGACGGCCGTACCGTGCCGCTTTGGCGCAGCGTGTACACGACCGGGCTGCTCATTCGTTCATCCCTCTCGACCAGCGACAAATCACTTTGCACAACAGTGCCGCTTCGGCGCCGGCTGTACCCGGGCAACGTGTCCATTCCAACATCCTGAGGGACGGGTGTTACCCACAACTTTCCATCGTGGCCTGTCCACCACCGCGCCACTAGTCAATGTCTCAACCCCCGAGACGGGCTCGATGGGGGGGCCAAGCCCACACCGGAGCATGACATTCAACAATGCCGCTGGGTCTGGCACGGGCGTGAAGGAGAAGTTGCAGCAGCAGATACGAGAGATACAGGAGAAAAAAAACGAAGCGGAGAAGGCTGTAAAGGAGGCACAGGCCGCTGCGAGTAAGAAGGACGAGTCGAAGCCGGTTGCAATCACTGCTTAACAAGACGAATGGTCCGCATCCCTGCATGAAAAGTTCTCAACATTGCAGCTTACTCCTACTTATTTGTATTCCCTGCTGTAGCGGTCGTCGTGTCGTTGTGATAATATTTTACCTCTATTTCATATCGCGCCCCCCAAAACTTGACTACACACTACATACATACATATTGTGCATTTCTCCATTCCTGACATTTTTGAGTCCAGCAATGCACTGACGGTGCGCATAGATCGGGTACCCACTGTGCGTTGTATTTATTGACGCACATCTCACTACGAGAATCTTCCCTCCCTAACAGCCAGACACACAAGTACACGCAAATCCAGAGCCTGCTCCGTGTTGTACTCTACTTGAGATATGTTATCTCGGGGTGGGATGGTTATAATACTGCGTAAGGAGCTGAGCTGCAATAAATTACTTGCAATCATATTAGATTGAGGCTCTGACGCGACTGCTGGTGGCCCAGCCCAATCAGCTCGAGCTTTCAACCAGCCGCGCCCCACCCTTGTCCACGCTCAACCGGATCTTATCTCCCGCATCCACATCCTTGAACTATGTTCAGGGTATCGGTTCCTGTTCTTGGCGCGGGAGGAGAAAAGAGACCCACCGTTAGCTCCCGTGTCCGATGCAGACTTTCAATCTCGTCGATGCGGTCGCGCACATTGTCGAGGAGCTCGTCGAACCCGTCTTCTGCGACGACTTGTTGTGCGGCGTGGAGGATAAGCATCGAGTCTGGGCGCACATTATGGTGGATCTGCAACGAGGCGGGAGTGAGTAGATTGGGAGGGAACGGAACGGTGGAAGTATACATCAATGGCTATGATATTGGCTCGGTCGAGTTCTGGCAAAGGGGAATGAGATGAATGGTTTGTCATTGA